>WBNM01017126.1:75328-116913 GCA_013399055.1 Ramphastos sulfuratus | reverse complement strand
GAACTTGTTCAGAATATTTATAAAAAACAATTTTCTGGATGACTGTTCTAATTTTGTTTTTAAGTTTGGATCTGTTGAGATTTCCCCCCCCCCCCCCCCCACTTTCTGATTCTGCAGAGAACTTACAAATCTGCCCGAAGTGTTGGATTCGTCTCAGGGGCTGGCTCATTCTGAAGCCTAATTTTGTGCTAATTTTGAATATCGAGTTTTGGGAAGCATAAATCTTAATGTACTCAGTAGTACAGGATATAATGGCAAATATTCAGGTGGAATAAAAAAGGCTTTTACCATAAAAACTTGTCTAGTGGTGGGGGAGGAGGTAAAAAAAAACCAACTTCCTGTTTCTTCTCTCCTGTGGTGTCCAAAAGATGGAGGAAGGTAAAGGAACTTGCTTCCCTAATGCTCTGAATTGCAGTTTCTTTAAGATGTCAGATACCAATTGTCTTCCAAGAGAACAATCAGAACCATCTTTCTTTGTTTCTCAGGTGTCAAATGCTATGTATGTCCCAATGTATCTTTCTCTTCCAAGCCAATATAGCCAGTAATAGCCATATCAGGAAGTGTTGAGCCAAAAAGTCTCAACTCTGCATATGGCTCATGTGGAGCTTAGAGTCTGATTGTGGACCTGATGGAGGTGGAACCTCCATCTTTTAAAAAAGTTAAGTTTTCATCAAAATGTTTTTCGTATTGCAAAGGCAAGAATTCAAAAGGAAATGTCAGACTTGTTAAATGTTAACCTTTCCTTGGCAGCAGTGTAATTATTTGGTAACAGTACCTGCATGGCCAGAACTGATCCTTCCACGAGGGCTTTGCTTCCTGCCATGCACATCAGCGGTGCCCTCTGAAAGAGCATACAGCCAACATTTGGTTGGCTTTGCTGCTTGCTGTGTAGCTGTGCACCTTGTTGACTGTACGTACTAATATATTTGATTAAACCAGCCCTTTCCAGGAGGTCTTTCCTAGAGTCATCCCTGGAGCATGCATATACCTCGGATTAGTTAATTTTCACTGTGCCTCCCTGAGATAAAGATGACAGGATCAAATAATGGTAGGGGTTGGAAGGGACCTCCAGAGATTGAGTCCAACCTTTCTGCCAGAGCAGAATCACCTAGGGCAGGCCACACCAAAATGCATGTAAGTGGGTTTTGAAAGTCTCCAGATAAGAGATTCCACAACCTCTCTGGACAGCCTGGTCCAGGGCTCCAGCTCCTTCACGCCAATGAAGTTTCTCCTCCTGTTGAGGTGGAACCTCCTGGATTCTAGCTTGTACCTGTTGTTCCTTGTCCTATCACTGGGCACCACTGGAAGGAGCCTGACACCTTCATCTTGACACCCATCCTTCAGACATTTATAGATATTAGTAAGATCCCCTTTCAGCCTTCTCCAGCCTAAACAGCCCCAGATCTCTCAGTCTTTCTTCATAGGAGAGATGGTCAAGTTCCCCAGTCATCCTTGTAGTGCTCTGTTGGACTCTCCACCAGATCCCTGTCTCTCTTGAATTGGGGAGCCCAAAACTGTGTACAGTATTCAAGGTGTGGTCTCGCCAGGGCAGAGTAGAGTGGGGAGGAGAACCTCTGTCTTACCCCAGATTTAAGCCAGAGGCTGAAAGGCGTGAAGAGGCTGGAAGAACCTGCAGCTCTGAACTCGAGGTTTAGAGGGTCTGGCTTACTAAAGCCTTCCTCATTTGATCACTTAACATTTGATGTGTTAAGACATCTAAAGGTAAAATTCACATAGGTTAGAGATGTGTTCCTGTAACTTATGGAAGTGATGTCTCTGTCCTGTGCTGGGCAGCTAAAATATGACTGAAGTGGCACTTGTGAAAAGTTGCTTGTGACAGTGGCAGCTCTCCAGAGCAGGGTGCAGTGTTCAAGCTATTGCATCATGGTCTCTTGCTGCAATCCCTTAATTTGCTACATCCCTGGAGATGTCTGGCCCTGTGCGTGGTCTGCTGGAGCTGTGAGCTACCCTGTTTGCTGAAGGAGGCAGGAGTGAGGTGGCAAAAGGTGCAATGTTTTGTTAGCCTCTGTCAAAACTGAGCAGGTGGAGGATCAGTTCAGACTCCCATCTCCTACAGCAAGTGAAGGACCAAGTACATGTCTTTAGAAGGACCTGCAGAGGATTTTGTCAGGTGATTGGAACCACATACCTTGCAAAAGCAGCCCTTGATACTACCCTTATCTTAAAGGGCCCCAAAAGTACAATTTAATGGGAGAGACAAACCCCTGTGAATGAAAGTAGTGGTTATATGTGGCAGGTGAGGCAGCATTCCAGTATGACATGACACAACTTGGTTACCACTAAGAATATCTAAACTGGAGAAGGGGAAAGGTGCAGCTGTTGTCTTTAGGAGCCCTTGGTCCTGAAAAGCAAAGGATTTGAAAATATCCCTTTCAGTCTTTGGCCTTTCTCTGTAAGATTGCAAAAGCAAAGCAAAGCAAAAGGAGAGGATGTTTCTTAATCCACATTATTCTGAGCATTGTTGTGTATGCCACTTCTGTCCCAAACACTAACCAGGAAATTTCCCACTGCCAGACATAGCCCTCCCACGGGCAGCCAGGATAAACCCCTGCTGCAGCAGTGCAGGTCTTTAATTCACATCCAGGCTACATCCTTGCTCAGAACAAGATGAGCTCTCTTCTTCCCCTGGCTCCAGGATGAAGTGGTTCTCAGAAGTGTTAGTTCATTGCATCTTCAACCCTTGTTCCAAGCATGACCTTACGCTAGACCCTGAGAAGCACATTTAGTTTAATCTCTTAATTAGGAAAGAAGTACCAAACCTTATGGTATTAAAATGATTAAAAGGTCAGCATTAAGGTATTAATTTTCAGTGCTAGCCGGGCGGATTGATTTTTGTTTGCTTGTTTTGTAGATCCAAACAACATCAGCTATTGCTTGGTGTGACTGCTGCAGAGTACAGTCAGTTGCGTTTTCAGAATGGGCAGCTTGAAATCTCGAGTGGGTGACTTGTTTGCAAAAGAAAGATGCTGCTTCTAGCGTTGTTGGAGGGTTTGGTGACACGCTGTAGAGACTCAGCATCGCTGAAGTCGTCGGATGCAGGCTTGGCAGCGCTGTGCTGCGGTGAGATCACGCAGAGCCTCTGGCCGCTGGAAGTGAGCTGCGCTCTGCTCTTTGGCACTCAGCTCAGTGTGCAACCTGTATGGAAGCCAGGAGCTGCTTGTTTTCCAAGTGCCCAGATGCTGGGATGTGCTGTCAGTGAAGGGTACCCTGTCAGACTGTTCCATCAAGCTTGCTGAAGCTGAGCAGTGTCTGTGGAGCTGCATATTCTAGGAGTGTTGATGGATGGTTTCTTTGTGGACATACCAGTAAATCTGGTATTTCTACATGGGTTAGGAGCACAGTGTGTGAAGCTTGGCTTGCAGGCACCAGCCTGGTTTCACAGTTATCCTTACAACCAGCAGATGGAGTTGAAAGAATATTACTTTTTATAAGCAAAGGAAATTGTTTCTCCTTAGTTCTCTTGACATAGAATTGGAGCAGCACATCTTCTCTTGTGGTTTTTTTTCCATTTTTCTTATTAAACTGCATCTCAAGTTTCCTGTGGCTTTCTTCCTTGTTTCTCTGTCCTTTGAGTTTCTTTATTAACAAATGTTGATCAGAAAAGAGGAAAACAGATGGAGATAAGGATGTCTTAGGTGTGTTTTACTGCAGGCCTCCTAGACAGAGGAGGAAAGCTTTTAAACTGGAAGGCCAGGTTCAGGTAGAACAAGTAGAACTGTAGCTGTTTAAAATAGACAGTTTGTATTTTATTCCTGAAGACCAGAAATAAAAACCTTCATGAAAAACCTATATGGTATCTTTACAACTTGCTTTCTCAACCTTCCAGTGATGGTTGTTTTGGTTTTCTTTTCTTGAGCAGCACAGTCTTCTCTTTCACTCTGGGAAAGGTCTGTGACTATCACCCCAGAGACATGCTGTGTGCCTGCTTGCTGCTCTCAGCAGCAGTCTCCCCAGTCTCTGCTGGGCTTGCTGTTTGCTTTGCTCACTTCTCCTGTGCCTGCCACAACCTGCACTCAGAAGTTTCTCTTTCCTAGGTGTGCTCACTTCTCTTTCTGAAGAGAATCTCACCTGATTTGAAGTGGAGCAGCAGTCTAAAAAGCAGCTGAGAAAAGCTTTTAGCCGTGTTCCTTTGGCATGGTTTTCTAAAGGAAAAGTTCTTGAAAACCTGGAAACAAACCTAACAGATAATGGTTCTAGGCTGTCAAAAGGGAACTGGAAAAGATCTGCTTTGGCTCACGTTCTACTCTCATCCCCTAAACAGGAATGTATGTGGTGGAGAATATCCATTGCCAATTCTTACTCTCTTCCAGCTTCTGAGGTGAAGTACTCCATACCTTCACTTAAAAACTCTCATTTGGCTCTTATCCACAGATTAGGATTTTTTTAATGTTGATCATTCCTGAGTCTGTGTTGTCACCTAGGAAATTGTGCATAAAGCTTTCTTAATTTTGTTCAGGCAATTTCCTGTATGTGAAAGATGGACTTTGTCTGTAGATTCTTCTATTAAGCTTTGTTCCTTTTTGTTGCTTTGAAACACTTAATTATGTGTTTCATGTCATTTATTGGTCCTTCTCCTAAGAAAGATTAGAAAGACATGAAAGTAAAACTCCAAGATGGTGATCCAGCCTTGATTCCTAACAGTCAACTGTATGATAATGAGATTAGTGTTTAGAAGAACACTGTTTTGGTGATTAAAAGCCAAGGGCATTGAGGACACTTTCTAGGACAAATTATTCAAGTTCCTTCTATGGAATGACCATAGGAGCCTTCTCTTTTGTGGTTGCCATGGGCTCTTCAGTACCAGCTTCAGAGGTGGAAGTTACACTCCATTGTGGTAAGTGGAAGCTGGAAGATGAAAATACTTCTCTTGTTGTGAACACCCTGCCTGTAGCCATGTCAATGCCAAAGCCCTGAAAGTAGATCTTGGACTCTGAACATACTCTTCGTGTTAAGACTGTGTATCATGTTAGCTTTGAATGTGGGAGCTGCAAGAATCACCTTCCTTTTTCTCTCATTTGTAGCTGTATTGCAAGCTCTCAGGTTGGTGCTGCTAAGAGGCTGATACCATGACTGCTTTTTGAGGCTGTGTTCATTTCAGGGAACCTTTTTTTGCCTCTCTTAAATCTTTGGCCCCATGCAGGTTCTGATTCCTTCTTCCACTGAGATGAGAAAATGCAGCGTTGTGGGATTATTGGGTACAAACATGAGCATTTGTGCTTGTAGTCCTTGCACAGTGTCAGGATGTTCTGGGTGAGCCAAAGCAGACCTTCAGATTCCAGGGGTCAGAAGGATTCTTCCTGTATGGGTAGAACCAAGCTGTTCAGATCATGCCTCTTTACAGTAACTGGTAGAACCAGAAAAACTACCATCCACATCCAGAATATCAGAGTGAACTGCAAGGAGCGCAGACTAGTTCTGTGTTACTTGCCCAGTGAAGCTCTGGAGTTACTGGAAAAAGCTGTGGTTCATTAAGTGACTGCTCTGAGAGATGCCTCATTCCTTGATGCCAGCATACAGCTGCCACTCCAGCTCTCGCTGCAGTTTTGTGACAGAAGAGTGCTGCTCTTGGCTTGTTTTCAGCCGGCTCAAGGCTCGCTGAAGAGTTTCTGCAGTTCCTGTTTGCAGGAGGGACTTATTTCAATCTTAATGTAAATGTGTGGGGTACATGATTGAACTTGATCACACTGTGAATACTTAATTCAGATAGAAGTGTTGGTAATCAGTTTCAGATGTACAGTTCATGCCTATATCCACTTCATGCTCACTACCCCTTCCTGAAAGGGACCTTCAAGATCACACTTTCAGCCTGTGACTGAAGGGGAACCGAAGAGGTTTGGGTGTGTTTCACCTTACTTGGGTGTGAGGGAAGGTGGGGTGCAACCTTACTCTCTGCAGGTGTTAATGAATAGATTGGATGTGCCCATAATATCAGTACCCGTGTAGATGATGCGTTCAAAATCTCCTGTCACCAGTAAATAACATCCTTGTTCTAGTCCATGATACCAACAGACTGAGAACCCTGAGTTTAAAGTGCTACCTGTTCTCTGGTTTGGGTGAGAAAAAGTCTATAACACAACTGTATCAAAATACTAATAATTTGTGGCAATGGATTCTTAATTATCTCACTATCTCTTGATTGCATATCTGTCATCTAGAACCAAAAGGCATTTTGTAAGTGCAGGTTTTTTCCTAATACAGCAATTCCAGAAAGTAGCATTCTGTTATCAGAGAGAGAGAAAAAACATGGAAATAAAAAGGAATAATGGAAGAGGAAATGCGTTTTTAAAGCATTAAAAAATGTTGTGTGGAAGCTAGGCTGAGACTGGGTTTCCTCTTGGGCTGTTAGACCTGTGGAAAGATTACCTGTGCTGTTGAAACCAATGCCTGCTTTGATAAGAAGAGGTACATAGTGTTCGATCTTGGCAGATGATGGTGAGTGCTTTTGAATATAAATACATCAAACCACAGAGGATTACTGGTCATCTCAGTAAAGTAAAACCACCAGCGATTTTTGCATCCATCCAAGTCCATGAAGATGAGATACTTGTGCACCTGTACTGCCGGGAAGCAGAGGAGGATTTCACTCTTTGAAAGAGGGACAGAGCAGAACTGACTTCCTGTACGAAGATATAAAATCATAGGATCGTAGGCTGGACGGGGTTGGAATGGACCTTTAAAGCTTATCTAGTCCACCCCTTCTGCAGTCAGCAGGGACGTGTGCAACTAGAGAAGATTACTCAGATCCCCAAAAAATCTGGCCTGCAAAGATTTTAGGGATGGGACATCTACCACCTTTCTGGTAACCTGGGACAGGATCTCACCATCCTCAGTGTAAAAACTTTCTTCTTTCTCTCTAGTCTGAATCTCTCTCAGTTCAAACACATCACCCCTTATGCTGTTTCCAGCTTTCTGATTGGCCCCTTTAAGTCCTGAAAGGCCACTAGAAGGTCTCCCTGGAGCCTTTTCTTCTCCAGTTTCCATATTTTTAAATGGTAGTAGTAGCTGCTTTACACCGTAGAAGTTTCGTATTACTCTGCTTCTAGAAAACTTGTTAATGAAGCTATTCTCTCTCTTGGAGCAGACTTCAACCCCCTGATCTATCTGTTCTGTTTGTGATGGAGCTCAGCAAGGTAGCAAGAGAAGTAAAACTCTTTTTTACTTTGTGCATCTGGCCATCGAAGCATTTATTTTAATTGTGGGACTAGAAGTGTCTGAATTTCCTACTTCATCAAGAAAATTGTTAGTCATTCAGGTGAAGCAGCAGGAAGCCTCCCGCTCGTTCTGGAGTGGAATGTTTACTGTGGCTGATGGAGGACTTACACACCTTTGATGTGCCTGTGGTGCACCAGCATATCTACAGTGCTCAACTGGTCCACTGCTCTTAATACACAAACTAACAGGGAAGAGGTCAGCTTCCTCAGTCAACAGACCTGAAAGTAAGGTAGATGGTGGAGAAATCATTTGTTATATTTGCAGGTTTAGGACTTTACACAGTTGAAGTGACCAGCACAACTCTGTAGAGCTTAGGAAATGGAAATTCTGAGTTCTTTTTTTTGTGCCTACTCGCAGATACTGTCATCTGAGCCAAGACTACTTGTTCTTCTAGCTGCTGATACTCCATGATCCTGCTTTTATGTTTCTTAATCTTCAAGAAACCCTTTTGGGTCAGAGCATCTGTGCTGATACAGCTGTAGTTATGTCTGTTAACTGGTAGGGTAGTAACAAAAGGGGAACTTTGGCTTGGGAAACAATTAATTGACTGGGATGAAAACATCACTTCCAACAAGATTTTATTTGTCACAGTTCCTGTATTTCGTCGTCATTTCAGCAAAACCTGTCTGCTCCTGGGCATTTGTTCACAAAAGAAATGGAAGACTTGGTTTTAGCTGCATGCACTGGGAGCATAAGCTCCTTTATTGCTCTTTGAAGACAAACAGATGGAAGAATTCCTCTTTGTTTAATCATTATCAGTGGCAGAGTCTCCACCTCCTCCATCAAATACCGTTTTTCTACTTGATTTTGTGTGCTTCATTCCCCAGCAGAAAAGCTAACTCTAAAACCTGATGTGCTGGCAGCAAAGCTGAGGACAAAGTAGTGGGAACTTGTGCCAGGCATCCGTTTGTTGACCTAAGAAAATGAGGGGGTTTGCTGCTATGTGCTCTGGTTTGTATGTTGTGTAATTTTCTGGGGAATCCTTCTCGGAGGTCAAAAGTAGAGCAGGCTACAAACGATGTGTTCTGTCACTTGTAATTGTTCTTGAATGTATTAAGCAGACTTTGACCAGCAGTTCTGTAGACAGCACTGAACTGTTTCCTCTGTTATCTCCTCACTATAATCCTGTTCTTCCTATATTCTATGTATGAATGTTTTTAGTGGCTGGTTTTCCTTAGATAGCTGGGAGGTTGGTGAGCTGTTTTGTCATACCCTGTTTTTACAGTGCATAATCAAAGTGATTCTTGGGACAGTTTCATGTGTGTCCATGAGCTGAATTCAGGCTGCAGATCACAGGGACTTAAGCACTTTTGCAGTTGAGTGTTTCCTGCTAGTGGAGTTGTTGCAGGCTATAGATGGGTTTAGTTTGGAAAATTTGGTTCCTACATTTGTTGTTCTTCAAAGGTTTAAGAAGATGGTAGGCAAGCAAAATCTGTGCTGAAGAAGTGAGAGGTTAAAGAGGTTGTTTCTGTTCTGCACTGCTGTGAGCTGAGCCTTAGATTGAAGCTATCAGTAGGTACAAAGGCCCTGTTAGGCAGGGCTCAGGCACTGGTGCACAATCATGTCCATAAAGAATGGATGCTGGAAATAAAACAGCAGGGTTTGCAAGCTAATCCAACCTGGTAACATAATGCAGCCCAGACTGAGGTAGCCTTTTCTGGGAGAAAACTGTATACATCTCACCTGGGAAATTTTCTGTATGACAGGAATATCAGCACTGATTAGAAGGGAGAGGCTGACTTAGGATTCATACTGCAATATATAGAGACATAGTTTTGACTGTCTTCTCCCATTGGACTCCCTTTTTAGTTTGGGACAAGAAACTAAAAATTAAGTGCATAAAATCATATGGAGTATTAGAGGTTGGAAGGGATATCTAAGGATCATCCAGTCCAACCCCCATGCTAGAGCAGGATCACCTGGAGTGGGTCACACATGAATGCACCCAGGCAGGTTTTGAAAGCCTCCAGGAAAGGAGACTCCACAGCCTTTCTGGGCAGCCTGCTCCAGGGCTCTGTCACACTTACAGTAGAAAAGTTTCTCCTCATGTTGAGGTGGAATCTTCTGTGTTCCACTTTATACCTCCTGTTCCTTTTCAGGGGTGCCCAGTAACAGGACAAGAGCCTAGCACCTTCATCTTGACACCCACCCCTCAGATATTTATAGACATTGATAAGATCCCCACTCAGCCTTCTCCAGACTAAACAGTCCCAGTCTTTCTACATAGGAGAGATGTTCAAGTCCTCCAGTTGTCATAGCTCTCTGTTGGACTCTCTCCAATCTATAATATAAATCTATAATAGAAAAATATGATGCTAACAGACATGAATCCCACTTACAAGTGTGGTTAAGAGCTCGTTCCTGTTGGAGTTGTGATCTAATAAACAGAAGGCTGTGGATAGCATGTTAAACTGTTGTTTATAAGTGTCTTAACAGAGGAACCTTTCACTACATTTTTGCTGTTCCAAGGTTAGAATAGAAACCTTTTGAGACTGCTTCTCAGACCAGTGTTGCCAGTCAGCACAACACACCTGGTGGCCAGTCTTGTACCACCCAAATTATTACACAGGGTTAAGATCAGAACTGAGACTTGCAGACACGATGCTGAGCTTTCTGTTCTCTCAGTCCCAGATGCAAACCCAAGTCCAACAAGTGGGGATTGTACCGACGCAGGCGATGGCGACTGGGCCAACGGCGGACCCAGAGAAGCGCAAACTGATCCAGCAGCAGCTGGTGCTGCTGCTTCACGCCCACAAGTGTCAGAGGCGAGAGCAAGCCAATGGGGAGGTGCGGGCCTGCGCACTGCCGCACTGCCGAACCATGAAGAACGTCCTCAACCACATGACACACTGTCAAGCTGGGAAGGCGTGCCAAGGTAAGAGCATGGGGCTGAGGCTGCTCTTGCCAAATGGGCTGTGTAAGGTTTCTTACCTGTTTGTCAGCAGCGTTCCTCTTGTCAGGAAGGACCCCACACGTGGCACAAACAAGTGCCTGAACTGGTTCTTTAATTAACCAATTGCTCCCTTTTTCAGAGAATCACAGAATCATTTTGATTGGAAAAAATCTTTGAGATCCTTGAGTCAAACCATTATCTAGCTCTGCCAAGGCTGGTGCCAGACCATGTCCCTCAGCACCACGTCTGTGTGTGCTTTAAACCTCTCCAGGGGTGGGAATTCAACCAGCTCCCTGGGGAGCCTATTCCAGTTGTTGAGAACCCTTCATTACTTTTGCCCAGTTTCCATTTCTGATCTCTCTTAATTTGCCAGTTTAGAAAACAGGATGCGATATTTGACCTTTAGAAGTAGGATGGTACCAATGTAGCCTTGTAAGCATCTTTTTCATCACCTGTGTTATATAATGAGAGTAATAGCCACTATTTCTTTGTCCTGAAGTATTAGTTTCCTTCATTTGCTTTATAGCATTATTGGTAGATCCCAAAACATTTTAGTTGTGTTCAGTTCTGTGTACAGTATTGCTTATGAAATGGAAAGGAGAGTTAATTCAAAACCAGTTAATCAAGGAGTGACCTTAAGTCAATTGTTTTTCCTTGTTGCAGTTGCTCATTGTGCATCTTCAAGACAAATCATCTCCCACTGGAAGAATTGTACTCGGCACGACTGTCCTGTGTGCCTTCCTCTGAAAAACGCCAGTGACAAAAGAAACCAACAACGTGAGTACTTCTTACCCTGCTCTCACAACAGAGCAGTGCTGCTAAAAGAAAAGTTTGTCAGATATGCAGTGTAAACTTTGTCAGTGTCCCAACAAAACGAATAGGTAAATCTACTGGTGAATGCTCCTTTCGGATCACTGAATGCAGTTTATTCCTTAATGCACAGTAATTGTAAAGGGAAAAATCTCAAATCAAGCACACACATTTTTAAAGGATGTGGCAACTTCTAACTGGTGTTTTATTGTTAGGCAGATGAATAAATTCTAGTTAAGCAGTTTTTGATGTAGGTAGGGTTTAGGGGAAGTATAGGCTACCTCATTATTTTTCTTGCTGCTAGAAATAAATCAAGATACTAGTGATTAAGAATAAACAAGTGTGTTCATAAAAGCAGGAAAATGGATTATTGTACACAAAGAGATCTGCTCTCTGTGTCTTAATGAGAAGTGTGTGAATCCTGCAGATCATAGTGGGTTTGTCCGTACCTGGCTTTGGTAATAATTATTTCTTTACTTGAGGACAGTCAGTTTCTAGTACATATCTTCCCTCTTGCTCAAACTGAAAATACTGAACTTCTGTTGGTGGTTTTGCTTGTCATCAAATCCTCTGAAGAGATGCCACAGTAGAACATTTTACAGCATTTATGCAGCAGTTCTACAAGTCTAAGAAATGTTATGCTGAAGTATATTTAAATAAGAGGTAAGCAGAAAATAGCTGGAGGACTTGTAAAGCTTGTATATTTGAATTGTTGGAAGCATTCTCCTCATGTCCATTTAGGCCTAGACTGCAGTGAGGAGCACTAACATACTTTGAAGGATAGAGAAGACCTCACAGGTTAGGTGGGATTAAGGCAGAGGAGAGAATAACTGGTAAGACTGTCCAAGTAATCCATTGAGGATGCTCTCATTGTAGTTTCAGGAGGGTGGTTTTTCCCCCAGAAGTGGAAAAAAAATAATTTAGAAATATGATAGCTATTTGGAGGTAAGGATTTGGAGTTTGTTTGACCAAGCTTCTCTTTGGTAAATAAGATACATCTTATGTGTTGAAAGTAGTGATTTGTTACAAGTGATTAGTTATGTTTGGCCATCTGAAAATATGTTGAAAGCTTTTCTTTTTACTGTCATGGTCAATTTGTGCATGACATCCTTCTTACACAGTGGTTATCAAAGTGGTAGCAGCATCTAGTACAACAGAATTTTTTCAATACAAGCTGCTGTAGAAAAGTAGTTTGTGGTGTTTGTTTTTATGTCATTGATCTAACTTAGGTCATTCCTACAGAAGAGGAGGCACTTGAACAAAAACAGTCCTTAAAAGTAATTTTGTCCTGGGATCAAATAGGATATTGTTTGAGTGCAGCAGAATTACAGTGGATAAGTTCAGAGTTTGGCTTTCTTGTTAAGTGCCAGAGAGATAAAGAGGAAATCTTCTTCTATTGAATTAATCAATCCAGTGGTAGTAACTGTGAAAACTGGCAGCTCAGTGCACTGAGGTGCAAGTTTCTTTGTTCTGGGTTATGTCTCTTGAGTCATACACATAGCACCTCGTTGTTTGTTTGAAGGTAGAAGGTGATTGTTGAGATATATTATAAAAGTTGCTCCATTTTAGGCATTCAGAAACATTTGTGGAGTGATGGACATTAATATGTGGACTTGGAAACATTGTGCCTGATGAGGTGAAAACTAATCTGCACTAAGTTACTTTAAGACTTGAAGAAAACATTTACTCCCTTAGGCATAAATAATCATGGCATCTACTAAAGGGAGAGGTGGAGGAGGTCTGCATATGGTGGAATGTAATGAGAACATTTAGAAGATGAAAAAGAACTGAGAAGTTTCTTAGTTTTATAGTTCTACCATAACAGCTGTTTTTCTGAAGACCCATCTTGGGGACATGCTTGAACCTCTTAGACACCAGGAGCGGGAGAACTATTGTACCACCAAACTTCCTCTTGCAGCCCTATGGCTGGTGATAAATGTGCTGTGTTCACTGTGTATTGTGACCTGGGCCATCCTCAGGCAATGCTTGATGTGCTTCACTCCAGGGTAACTAGAAAAATCTTTGGGATCCCTGATTCAGCTGAGTGAGACTGAGTGGTGAGGTTGTGAACATGGAGTAAGTCGTCTTTGGAGGAAAACTTTAAATAAAATGCAGTGAAGAAAAAGCTGGATTGAGAAAGAGTAAATCTGAGACAGCTAACCTTCAACTGAAAATGTAGTTATAAAGAAAACTGGATCAGAAATTATGGAGTATGTGGACTTGGGATAGAGAAAGGGAATCTGATGAGGGAAATCAACGTAGAGACTAGGAGCTGTAGCTGGCTGAGGGTTGCTGAGTATGGGCAGAAAAGGAAAGAAGACCTGGATGTAGAGCATTTGGGAGTTACCGCTTTGTAGAGAAGAAAGGAACACATTGGTATGCAGGGAAAAATGCTCAGAAGAGTAGGCAGCAACTTCTTTGCTACAGAGCCCATTTCCTAGGAAAATGGGAAGTGAAATCCAGTTTGGTGAAGTCTCACTGTCAGTAAATGTCTGTAAAATCTACAAACAAAATGTCTCTTGTGTTTTCAAGTGCTGGAAATGGTATGTCGTGGTGACCTACCAGCTCACAGTGATCACTCAGAGTGCTGTGGTAGATGTTAGCCCAGGGACTGAGAAGTTTCCTTCACTGACTTATGCTGTGAAAGCTTTTGGTTTAATGCTTAACTTAAATAAAAAATGAAGTGGGATTATTGGGGCAGTTTTAATACTGACACTTCCTATCTTTTGAGTTTCCTTACCCCGTGATTTGATTCATGGTACAGCCTTCAATTAAAGGATCATGTACACTTACCTTTGTGCAGCCCCTGAATTCTCCATGCAGGACAGGCTAGTGCTGAGGTGAGGCAAGGTCACCAGCAGAATTTCTGCTCACATGGAGCTAGAATGAATGTAACCAGCAGAGTGAGGAGCTGCAGCACAGAGCATTTGAACACTGTTGAAAGTCTCAGTTACAGCATTTGGAAGCAAAATGGAAAACTTAAGTAAGCTTTCTCACAAATGGATTAATGTTGCTGTCATGGGCTGGTCAGGTTAGAGAAGAGCTGGGCAATCATACCTGAAACAGCATGAGGAGCCTGTGGTTGAAATAAATTCCAATTGGGTGGAGGGGTTCCCCTTTAGAAGACACAAACGCAGTTTCATTTTAGCAGCATTATCACCTTTGCACACTGAGACAGGAATCTTGTAGATGAGAGAATGTTTGATCGTGTAGGTCACATCTGGAGGGTTCAATCAGGCTATTCCAAAAGTTCCTGGGCTGCTTCACTACTTCTTGTTTGAACTTTCACTCTTAAGATGTATAAACACATGCAGCCTTCTAAGAGTGGGACATATGGAGCTCAGTTGTCTCTGAAGCATTTGGGGTGTGATCAGTCCTGTACAGAGCTGTCTTCACATCTGCAGCTTCTGGCATGAGATCAGCAGTGTCTGAAGCATCAGTTAATTTAAAAAAAAAAAAAAAAAAAAATCACAGTAGGCACTGCTTCATGTAGCAGTGACTTAATGTGGTAACTCTTTTTTGTTTCAATACTGTGTTTATCGTAGTTGACTTGACTCCCTGTGGTATCTGCTGCAGAAGGGGCTGCATTTGGCCAGATCAATACGCTCTCGTTCCATCTTCTTGTTTGACAGACTGAGATAACATCATACATTCATACAAAACCAAAAAATTGTACTCCTGATGTGAAAATACTCAATATAGTAGGATAGTGAGTTATGTAGAAAAGCTGAGACCAAATACTCGAGCCACTTGGTTCCATGCTCTAAGTGTTCTGCGGGGGCTGAGAATGTAGTCTGTCCCCCAACATTCCAGTGTGAAGTGTTGAAACACCATTCAGCTTGTTCTCAGCTTTACTGAGTTTTGCCTGCTTGAACAGATACACACATCTCTAGAACTTCTTGGAGACTATTAGTTTCCAAACTACAGATCAGCAGAGTGGTATTTACACTTTCCCCCTGGAATAAAGGTAGTGGCTTTATCAAGAAGCAGTGGGGCTTTCTTCAGAATAGACTTGCTCTCCATGGTGTCACTTCTAAAGTGACATTCAGACTGTCAGTTCTGACATACCCAAGCAGTTTTCTACGTAGTCTTTGGCTTCAGGCAGAAGTAGAGATCTGGAAATTTGGTCTTCTCTAAAATTGGCTGGATTGTTGTTCCTAAACTTGTTCTAACACAAGGGCTGAACTTGTGCTTCATAGTGACCAATTCCACTACCAAAGCTCAGCACAAAGCTCTGAGCAAGAGTTGGTTGACTTCTCCAAGTTCTGCCTTAGCATTGGTGTGAGCTTCAAGCTGAGCTAGCAGTCCTCAGATGACCACCAGCTTTTACCCCCAGTGGAAGAGTGCAAGTAGTGATGAAAGGCTTGGCTAGAAGCCTTTCTCCTGTTCCCAGTCTTCAGCATCACCTGTGCTCCTTCTCCCACCTCCAGAGATGCGTCACATTTACAGCTGGTGCTGAAAGCTCCTTTCCCTAACAAGTTGGAATTTTTATTAGCTCCTCAGTTGATCCATTGCTTTCACAACAGCCTTTGAAGCTTTCTGAATTCCAGGGTGCTATCAGCTTTGTGCTATTTAACCTTTTTAGAGACTTCTTCATTTCTTGGTTTGCACTTATGTGAAGACATCTTTCTCTTGGATTGTGTGACTCTACAATGCTGTGGCAAGTCCCACAAGAAATTCAGACAGCTGTTTTTTTAATATACCCTATTTAATTAGCTAAACTGATAGGATGTGAATCAATTTTTGACTTTGTTTTTAAGCTTGCTTGTAAATGATTGTTGAGTTCAGAAGTTGTTTTGAACATGTCCATGGAGTTCAAGTATACATAAGCCTAATTTCCATGGTAAACGCAGTGCTGAAGACACTTGGAGGGTAAAAAAAAAAAAAAATGTTTTCTGTGGTGATGCTTATTTTGGAGAGGGAGACCCCTGACTATTTATTTGTAGTCTTCTGGCAAGTGAGGTCAAATTGAATTTTCATCTGGAGAGGGCAAAGTCTGGGCTCTCTAATGTATGTGGTTTCTCTTGAATGGGAGCTGAAAGTGAGTGCATTTTTCCCAGCAATCCTCTCCATTCTCATAGTGGGTAAGGATTTAAGAAAGCCTAGATAATGCTGTTAATGTCTCAGAAGGCTTGTTCTCCTCTTTTTATTATTTTTTTTCCTAACCATATGCCTCTCCTAATATTTCAATAAACCAGCTCTCGTTGCCTATATTAAAAGCTATTATTGTTGCTGTGTTTAGCTCACAAATTTGTAAGGCACATTCCATATTTAATTACTCAAGGGGGAAAATGTTGAGGCTGTGTTACTTCTGCAGAGCCTTGGTTATCAAAATGCAGTGTCTCTAGTGAAGGATTTGCTCCATGTTTTGTTCACAGTGCAACATGTTATTACTTAGAAGAGCAGCCAAAATGAAGACCAGAAAGCAGGTTTTTATTCATTTCTGGGTTCAGGAAAAACTACTTTTCCCTGTTGTTTCCATTCCCTGTCTACAATGGAAATGACTCTTCTGAGCAGTGAGAGAGGTTGGTTGTTTGTGATGGTCATTCAGGTTAATGAATACCTAAATATTATCTAAATGATTTACCAAACCCTGTAGCAGGCTCATCCTCTTCCTGACTCTTTAAATTACTTTAGATGTTATCAGAA
This sequence comes from Ramphastos sulfuratus, assembly GCA_013399055.1. NCBI lineage: Eukaryota > Metazoa > Chordata > Aves > Piciformes > Ramphastidae > Ramphastos > Ramphastos sulfuratus. The sequence goes on along the minus strand of WBNM01017126.1, from coordinate 100,328 downwards.
CAATCTGAAACCCATCAGGGCTTTTTTTCTCTGATAACTTGGGGTTTAGGGTAATTTGGCTTTCAGAGAATTCATCTAGTGACTGCTCGGAATGAAAATTTCTCCCAACAGATCTTCAGTATTACCTCTGTGTCCAAAGACACAGCATTTCTGCTGAACTCAGGATCTCTGTTCTGGAGCCAAATATTTTGACCTAAAATGGGATTGATGGGAAAGAGGGAAGTAGAGGAATTAATTTTTTTTTTTTCTCTCCCCTCTTTAGTCTACTGTCCACAAGCATGAAAATCCTATTTAGCTTTATATTGGAGCCTATTCTTTATGTATATTGCAGTAATTATGGGCTTATCTGCCCAGAATTTACAGCACTTCTCTGTAGACTGCATGTATTAATTGCTAGGGTGGTTGCTGTCCTGTAGAATCAAAGGCTGAGTTTCCCCACTTGGCATCTCGGGTGTTGTTCTGTCCTTTGGCAGAAGAATACAAACAATATAACTTTATGCATGTTCTGTCAATTCTTGGCATGATTTGGTTTATTGTTTGTCCTCACTGATTTTCAATTTTGTCTTATCCTTTCTTTTTTTATAGCCCTTTTAGGCTCTCCAGCTGGTGGAATCCAAAATTCCATCGGTTCTGTTGGCACGGGCCAGCAGAATACTCCATCGCTAAGTAATCCTAATCCAATTGACCCCAGCTCCATGCAACGAGCCTATGCTGCTCTTGGGCTACCTTATGGTAACCAGCCTCAGACACAGTTGCAGCCCCAGGTCCAAGGCCAACAGCCAGCACAGCCCCAGGCTCATCAGCAGATGAGGACCATTAATGCATTGGGTAGGTGGAAAACACACCAAGAAACTTGGATTCTGAAAAAAGGAACTTGAGGCTGTTCAGCCTGGAGAAGAGAAGGCTGTGGAGACACCTTGTAGTGGCTTTCTAGTACCTGAAAGGGGCCTACAGGAAAAGCTGGTGGGGGACTTTTCACAAGGGCTTGCAGTGACAGGATGATAGGGAATGGATTTAAATATGAGGAGGGTAGATCTAGACTGGAAATTAAGGAAGAAATTCTTTACAGTGAGTGTGGTGAGACACTGGAACAGGTTGCCCAGGGAGGTTGTGGATGCCGCCTCTGGAGGTGTTCAAGGCCAGGTTTAATGAAGCCTTGAGCACCTGGTCTAGGGGAAGGTGTCCCTGCACATGGTGGGAGGTTGGAACTGGATGGTCTTTAAGGTCCCTTCTAACCTAAACCATTCTGTGAATAAATGAATGGACTGAGCTGTTTAATTTCTAGGATAGTCTATTAGCAGTAGCTGACTTAATCAGAGTAGTGACTTTTGTGTTCACATTGATTAATAACTTAAAATTAAACTACATATAAACACTACAAGTCATTTACATTTGTATGTTAGAAAGCTTCGAATGTGTTGCTTCTGCCGAATAGCAGCAGATTTAAGTTCTTCATCTGATATCACCCATAACTTACTGGTGTCTGAAATGATTAGAAGGATTTTTGGTTAACAATTATTTTGCCTGTTCTAGCAGACAATACTGTCTCAAGTGCTAATTTCTTTCTGCAGTTTAATTGTTAATTATCTTCTTTTTAGCTTCTTGAACTAATCTTAAGAGTTTATGAATTTTAAATTTTAATAGACTAGCTTCTATATGGAAAAAATTATCAGGCTGAACGTAGCTTGATTCCATCAGTAGCTCTGTATGTACACCCCAACAGATGTCATCATAATATGATCTGATACACTGCTTATTTCATTCATCAGTGGGGTCAATAAAGTGTGGGTTTACCATGTTACTGTCAAAATTGTGAACTGAGTACCAACAATGTTTATTTTTGTCCCAAAGGAGCCAACCAGATGAACCTTCCCGCAGGAGGAATAACAACAGACCAGCAAGCTAGTCTAATTTCTGAAACTGCTCTTCCAACATCCCTTGGGACAAATAAGTAATGCACACATTTTTGTTCATGCTCAATTAAACATTTATTTACATGCTTATGAATGTAAACAAAGGGCATACTTTAAAATGTAGTTGTATTGGCATGGAATTGATCAGTCACATCCATAGCTATACTCTGCTTTCCTGTTTCAATTCTGTATCTACCACTTTGTCACCCCAGACAGCCTCAGAATATTCAGTAGTTTGGAATGAATTCTCAAAGGAAGACTATTTTGCATTTTTAACTGTACAAATACTCTAACAGTTGTCATTCTCTATCATTCTTACTGTGCCTTGTAAGCTCCTGAGGTTCCCTGCCCTAGGCACTGCAGTTTGTTGGACCAGAATTTCACTTGGAGAATGTTTGATGCTGTAGCTGGAATGATAAAAGCAATTACTCGTAAATCCCTTCAGGCATCAAGCATACAACAAAACTCTGCATTCCTGTACCGTAACAGTTCCTTTTCTTCTCATTTCAGCCCACTAATGAATGATGGCACAAATTCTGGCAATGTTGGAAACCTCAGCTCAATGCCAACGGCTGCACCTCCTTCTAGCACCGGGGTAAGGAAAGCATGGCATGAACATGTCACTCAGGACCTGCGCAATCATTTAGTGCATAAACTGTAAGTATTCACCAAGACCACCTGGTTTTGTCTGAATGTTTGTAAAGAATTTCAGTACACTGCTGTTAACTTCCCAGAGACTTCTCAGCTTATCAGCAGTGGTTCTCTGCTGCTGGGCCACTGAGGATGAGCTGTTACCTTTAACCCTCGTCTTCAGTCCATTCTTCACGCTCATTAAGAAATGGGCATTAAATCAGTTCCTATTGCTAGTAAATTTACCCTGCTATAGTAAACAAATATTTGGACTCCAGACTGTTAAACCTCATCTCTCTTTCATCACTGAACTTGCAGTAATCTTGTGGGGTTGATTTGGGGTTCTTTAAATAAAGATAAACTATTTTTATATGCTTTTACATACCTAATGTATAAGGGAGTGTCTGGGGTGGATATCATAAAGCTATATTGATTAAAATTTTTTTTTTCCTCTGAAGAATTTTTCTTTTATTCTTTCTCTTTTCTCGTAGTGTCCAAGCCATCTTCCCCACTCCTGATCCAGCAGCGCTGAAGGATCGCCGCATGGAGAACTTGGTGGCTTATGCCAGGAAAGTGGAAGGAGATATGTATGAATCTGCTAATAGCAGGGTATGTTGCTTTAGTCCAGCTTTCCAGTGTATGTTAAAGACCACCAGCATCACAGATCTTCGAAGCATAATGAAAACCACAATCATTTCACTGTCCTCTTGAAGAGGAAAGTCATGCTTCTGTCTATGACAGTGTTTTATGTATTTTCAAGCCATATGATTAATATCACTCCAAGCTAATTCACCTCCCTGAGCTCCATAAAAACTAGACATCATCATCCCAGGCCTATGTGCATTCCTCCTGAAAGTGTGATTGATGTGCATGAAGATTGGGGTACACGTTGCAGTTCTTGAGGGTTCCCTTACTGAGTTTCCAGAAGTCTTTGTAAATTGTAATTCAAAACTTCCATAGTGCCTTTGGACTGCTGGAGAGTTTCTGTAGGACTGAGCCCTGTTACACTGCTTAGCCTTCATCTGTACTGTTAGAATTATTTCTCCTCTCCTAAGCAGGATTAAGAGTAATTTGGCTGACATGTAGCTGCTGCACATCTCAACATAATGAGGAGTCAGTTTGCCTGTGTTTGTCCCAGTGTATGGGAACCAAGACAGAGTTTCTGTTCTTGTCCATGATTTTTGCTGTCTGCAAAGAGTTCAAATCCCTGTTACTCAGAAGGAACAAACCCTTGTAGATCGATATCCTGAGGATGCCATTTCATTATAACACTGGTAGCCCTACCCTAAAGGAACCACTCTGTGGAAGTTTTCACCAGGTGAAGGCAATATTAGTGGCCCCAGTGATCATAGCTAATGAGGTCTTACCTGGTCAGAATCTTCAAGTCCCTTCTTAAGTTAGGTAAGAGTATCTAAAGAGTAATTAGTTGCACTTCAGGTAGTAATCATCCAGTAAGACTAATCTCTCCCTCTCAGACCATCTCTTAGAAGACCTGACAATGGGATGCTAGTTTTATTTCCTAGAGGCAGATAGTCAGTGGCCATTCTTTTGATGCTGCTGCTGTGTCAGCCTTGGTCAGTGACAGTATCATATTCTTACTGTGGCTCCGAAGAGGTTGTTTAGCCAGAAAGAATGGTGTGTGATCAGACTTTCAGAGAAAGCCTCAGAGAGAATGAGGATTCCCTGGACACAGAAGGCATTGAAACACCTTCTTAGTAAGGATGAGCATGGTGGACTTCTGAATATAAAATTAAATGTCTTCTAACCTCTATGCCAGACACATACTCAGAAGGATCTTCTCTTCATTCCACAAAACAGCTGTCAGAGCCTCATTGCCAGAAGTCTTTATGGGAATTCATCTAATATATTTGGCTCCCAGCAGCAAACTTGGAAGAAGGGAGTAGTTTAGAATGTATTAATGATGCCATGAGGAATTGCATCCTTCTTTTTGAGGAGCATCCATTCTGCCTTGGCACTAAAGAACAGATTAGTGTGAGACATCATTGTGAGCAGTTTAACATTGTTTCGGTGGTATCATCTCCTTGTGAACATGCCCTTTTCCAGAAACCTTTGCAGTGAGACAGTAGCACAACATTACATTTACAAGTAGGAAGTTCCAAGTGAAGAGTCTTCTGCGGGAGGAGGGAGAGGGCTGTAGCACTTTTAAATTGGAGAGCAGAAAGGATGTGCACCAAGGGATTTTTTTGAGGCATTTGGAGGAGAGGAGTGACCTAAACAAAGGCTTTCTGTTGTAATACTGGACTTGCTAGACAAAGCTGATGAGGAATACCTATCCTGGAATAGTTTTCTGAAGTTTAACTGAATCCTGCTATAATGAATTCTAGTTTTGATGAAGATAATGTGACTGTGGAACAAGCATCACTCAGCCTGTGCTGCATATGACACTGGATTTTAAGAGCATAAGGACCCCACAAAAGAAATGTGGTCTTGAGGGTTTGGGAGAGGATTTTTTTGCCTTTAACAGGTGCATAATCTCATGCTCTTGACAAGTGCGTGTCCAGCAATTGCTGACAAGCAGAATTGTCTACCTTGCTGTGCACCGTGACTGTCTGATTTGATCAGTTGTCTGTGTGGATTGAGGAAAATGGATTTTTCATCTTGCACAGATGTAGTGTTCATTTGTCTGTGCCTGTGGACTATTTTTCACTGGTTTCCTCCATTCATCTGGGGTCATGTTTTTTTTCTGTTTTAGTTTGTTCCCTGCAGTGATCATCAGTAGTCAGACTATAGGAAAGGAATGGTTCCTTCCCTCCTGTAAAAATTGATCTGCCCTTAACATCTGTCTCTTGAACATAACCATGTTGCTGGAGGCATCTTTTTCTGTTGTCTGTGGACTGGTGGAAATGCTTCTTAGGAAAATAACACCTAAAAATCATTAACATTCAAACATAATCACAGCTTTCTGAGAACTTTTTGCTCTGTTGTTTTTTTGGTTTTTTTACCAAGCACCAAAGAACCTACGCTTTTCTCCTTCCTATGAATCTACTCAGAGTAGAGTTGATGGGTAGCCGTAAAACCAAGTTTTCTACCTGTTTTCTGGGAGCTTTGTTTTTCCATTTCTGCCTTAATCCAGTGATGAGATTTGTCTCAACAGAATTCTGACAAGCAGTATTTCTTGTTTAAACGGCCGGGGTGTATACATTTAAAAAACGAAACCCCACAGAGATTCTGTTGATACTTTCTTAGACCTGACCTTGAGTTACCTTTTTCTTTCTGGTTTTGTATTGTTTTTTTTAGGATGAATACTATCATTTATTAGCAGAGAAAATCTACAAGATACAAAAGGAACTAGAGGAGAAGCGGAGGTCTCGTCTGCATAAGCAAGGGATGTTGGGGAATCAGCCAGCCTTACAGACTCCAGGTCCTCAGCCCCCTGGTATCCCACAGGTGGCTGCTGCCATGGGCCAGGCACAGCCCGTGAGGCCACCCAGTAAGTAGAGGAGCTATTTCAGCTGCAGCTCTGCACAGTTGGTGTCCTTGAGCTCTCATTGTAAATTTGTGTTTGTACTTTCAGTCACTTTTGCTGACCATCCTCCTTTTGTGTTGCAGACGGGCCTATGTCCATGCCAACTGTGCCTATAAGTCGTATGCAGGTTTCTCAAGGTATCTATGTTTTCCTCTCCAATTGCAATTTGTGGGTTCAAAATAATTGTTGGGGTCAAAAAATTGATCTCCTGTTTTCAAACTACCAAGTCTGTTTCTCAGCATCATTCTTTGTCATTCATTCTTCAGGACAGGCTAGAGAGGTGCCCAGAGGAAAACATGTCCCTCAAGGCCTGATTTAAACTAGGGAACAGGCCTTGCTTATTTTCTTGGGATTGAACTAGATGATCCCCAGAGGCCCTCTCCAACCCATACTATTCTGTGATTCTGATGTTACTCTGTGTCAGGAACTTTCTGTGTGGTCTGGCAATATGCGCTTGATTCATAGAATCATAGAATGCCTCAAGTTGGAAGGCAGCTTCAAGATCGGCTAAATCCAACCACCCTGCCATTGGCTAGGACCCTTCCTATTAGACCAGGTTGCTCAAAACCTCATCCAGCCTGGCTTTTGAACACTTACAGGGATGAGGCTGCTTCTCTGGAAGTATCTCATCACCCTCATAGTAAATGACTTCTTCCTAATGTCCACTCTGAACGTACCCTGCTTTGATATAAAACCATTGCCCCTTGTCCTTTGCCAGTGGCTGGGAAATAATTTCAGCTCTTTCAAAGAGAGCAGAGCATGAGCAAGAGCACAGTGGATAATCTCATTTAAAACATCATCACAGCAGAGGATAGAAGGATGTTGGCATTTTTTCATCAGTTAATTAGCCAAAAATACACCTAGAGCTGGAAACTTAGCAGGTTAATCCTGGAATCTCTGTAACTAATGATACCCTCTCTTGGTTTCAGATGCAAAGTGCTTCTTACAAGCCTTGTAGCTTGTTTTGTGGTGCTGGTAGTTTGCTGTCACTGCTTGTGGCTGCTGAGGCCCCCTGGGTGTTGGGGGGCTTTTCCTGACAAATACAAACATGCCACTTCTAGATGCTTTGACTTCCTCAAAAAAAATGTCCCAAATTATCTTAGTTCTTGATTGAATGTTAATAATAAATTTAAACTCATCTTGAAATGTCTTTGAGAAGTTACATCCTTTAAAAATTCATTTTGAGAGGAGAAAAAGTTGATAGCAATTATAGCTCCATAATTACTTATTCACACATTTACTCCTGTTGGACAAGTTTGGGTGTTTTGGAGAAATTACATGTTTTGTATGAAAGGCACAACAGCTTTTAAAGCATGTTGCTAGCTTTTGAGGGCTAGGAACCCTTTTGAGGGCTAGGAGCTGCTTTCATATGAGCAGGATGTATTTTTATCAGCTTTACTTCAACTATTTCCCTGAGGCCTAAGCAAGACATTGCTGTTTCAAGGTAAATAAGAAACTGTCTCAAGGTGTTACGTACAAAAAGCATCCTGTCTTTGCAAATCATCCACACACTTCATCTTGGGCAGATTGGTTTTTTAGGCACTATCAGTTACATTTCACCTTAATTGGCATTCTTCTAAATATTTTTTTTACATCCCACTTTGTCCCTTAAGCCAAGCAATTTTGAGTGAGGTTAAAGGAAAAGGATGACCTGCAGTGCAGTCAGACTTTAGGAAATATGAATTTTATGGTAGAATGATAAGGTAAATTCTGATGACTTGTTCCTAATGAGTTGTTTTGGGGGTGCATTTGCAGGAATGAATCAGTTTAACCCCATGTCCATAGGGAATGTACAGATGCCACAAGCGCCTATGGGACCCCGCGCAGCGTCTCCAATGAACCACCCTGTACAGATGAACAACATGGGCGCCGTTCCTGCGGTTCGTACCTCTTGTTTCCAGCTTCCTCTCCAAGTGGGTTGATTGCCTTCAGCACTGCGAATGCTGCTCTGAAAAGGCCATGTCATGGAGCAGAGCTGTAAAATGTAGGATAATTGCATGGAAGCCTGTGGAGTCTGTCAGGCTTTTGTTGAACCATTTGTTTTCAACGTTTCTCTGCTTCTACAAGAAACAACAAAACTAGAGAGAGGTAGATATCAGAGGTGCCTGTGGACTGGCATAGTTCTTTCAGAAGCTGTGTCTTTGCAGTGTGTGTACCTTTTTTATTCCTTCATGAAAACACACTCTTATTCTTTAGAAAACCAGAAATACTTCCAGTTCCACTGGATTGTCTCTTAGCTCAGAGAACAAAATGGAAGGTGTAACAGTTGAGTTCAATAATTTCCTTGTGTATACTGTGGAACAAGTGCTGAAGTTCCACGCATGTGCCCACTACCATTTGATTTACTGAATCTGGTTTTCCCTTTATATTTTGGCCTGTCTTTTGGTTGATTCCATTTATGATATTTTCCGTTGTCTTCCCACGTCATACCAAATGGTAATGTCTTTAATTTGGGTGTTAATTTTTAGATGGCAATGTCTCCTTCCCGAATGCCTCAGCCACAGAACATGATGGGAGCTCATTCCAACAACATGATGGGTCAGGCTCCCACTCAAAACCAATTTCTGCCCCAGAATCAATTTCCAGCATCCAGTGGGGCTATGAATGTGAACAGTGTGGGCATGGGTCAGTCAACGGCCCAGGCCGGGGTTGCACAGGTAAGATGTATTGTCTAATAGTTGACTTATTTACTATGTTACTTTCTTCTAATTAATTTAATTTGTGTTTGTTTGTATTTATAAATTGGTCCCCCCCGACTTTGAAGGATCCTGGGTTACATCTGCCTCCTTCATAAGTTCTTATAAATAAACTCTATCTATGTGCTAACCTGAGGGCAACACCACATAATTCCTGATAAAATCCTAAAATAATGCTTGCTGATGAGATTTTTAGGGAGAATATCAGAAGTTAGTTTGTGAGACATTCACGAGCATAAGCTTGTGGCTGTGTGTGGACCTGAGTAGCTAACTTTTGATTTAAAGTTACAATAAAACGATTGTGGAAGATCTTTTACAGTTTGTTTTAACCTCCCTACTTAGGAAGAGAAAATTGATTTATTCCCTGCCCCGTAACTTTTTTCTGCTGAAACAGTGCTCTGAACTAGCAGCTGTGCTTATGATACCAAAATGTATGCATTCCTGCAGGTAGATACTTGGGTGTCTCAAGAGTCCAAGTAGTTTAGTTTCTGTGGGACTACCAGAATTCTCTAGTCTGTTCCCAGCCTCTAAACTTTACAGGTTCTGCCAAGTCAAACTTGGAATAACTTCAGGATAGAGCATACAATGTCTTGGGCCCTGGCTTAGTTGTTTGACCACTTTTGTGAACACTATTTTCTTAATACATTTAGTTTACTAAAACTGGCTGGGGATGGGCAATATAGATGCATGTTTTAGATTTGGAACCTCACCTGCAGGAAACTTTCAATTGGTGCAGATTTCTAACAGTAAGAGGTACATCCAAGGATAGTTATCTGATGAAAACCCTCTTAAGTCTTGCACCATGCAGTGAGGCAGGCTTTAAATGTGCTGAATTGTCTTTCAAAGCAGGACTGCTCTGGAGCTGTGGCGTAAAGTCTGTATTTGCTCAAAACCATTTTGTATGCAAAGCCTGACCTTTGCCCAGCTACCAGCACAGTTTAGAGGTTGCCTGCCTGTGGGTTTCTCTGTTGCTCTGAGATGGTATGGGGTCACTCTCCGTACCAGTAGAATTAGTGTAAAACAACATATGTGGCACATCTGGGTCTGAGAGCAAGGTCTGAGAGCTGATGAAAGCAGTGGGAGAAGCCAGAGTAGAGTCAGTGGCACTAGCAGCATTTGTTCATGGCTGATGTGGTTGTTTAGACTTACTGTATACTTTTAAAGAAGCTTTCGGTGCTGTGATAAGAGAGATTATCTTGCATGTCTGTAAGAGAATATATCTCTCTCTCTGTCTAGCAGGGGCAGGTTCCCAGTGCTGCTCTTCCCAACTCCATGAACATGCTAGGACCACAGAGTGGGCAGTTACCATGTCCACCAGTGACCCAGCCACCTCTTCATCAGACTGCACCTCCCGTGTCCACTGCTGCTGGGATGCCACCTATTCAGCACCAAACACCAGCTGGAATGACTCCTCCTCAGCCAGCAGCACCCACTCAACCATCAACACCGGTCTCCTCCTCAGGACAGACACCCACACCGACGCCGGGTTCTGTTCCCAACGCTACACAGACGCAGAGCACGCCAACGGGGCAGACAGCGGCACAGGCGCAAGTCACACCGCAACCCCAGACCCCAGTGCAGCCCCAGTCTGTGCCAACCCCACAGCCATCCCAGCAGCAGCCAACATCTGTGCAGGCACAGCCACCTGGCACTCCAGTAAGTAGCAGCTGCTTGTGTTTGTCTTCTGTAGTGACATTCCACAAGAGTTCTCCCTGTTGTGAATGTGTACAGCTCATAGTTGTCCATAGCAGCTTCTACTTCAGACCAAAGGGTTCAAGACAGAGATGTGTATAATGTGTGTGTGTCTGTGCGTGTGTTCAGATGTTCTCAGCATTGTTTGAAGGAGGGGGGTATACTGAATGACTTGGAACTGCTCAAAGTAAAAATGGCAGCAGTGTGCAGAAAGATGAGGGGTCTGATGTTCTGTTTGACCTTAATCGGAATCAGTCTTTTCTAATCATGAGATTTGCATAATTATTTTTTTTCTTTAAAGATCCAGTCAGGACAAATGCACGCTTCAAGGAATGTACAGTGTTTTACTGGGCAGGTGTTTTCTCTGTAAGAGAAGCCTCTTTGGGACAGAGTTCTTCCTTGGCTTCTCTGTAAAACAGAGTTACTAAATGTGTGATTATCAAAACTTGGCTACAGTGAGCTCCTGCATCCATGTTCTGCACTGTTTTAGAGTATCATCTCATGTCTTTTGTGCTGTTCATTTTTAGTAAAGGAAAATATTTCTATATATGCAGTGTCTTTCTTTTGTACTGTTTTTACAACAGCTATCCCAGGCAGCAGCTAGTATTGATAACAGGGTCCCCACCCCTGCCTCAGTTGCTAGTGCTGATACGAATTCCCAGCAACTAGGACCAGATGCACCAATGCTAGAAAGCAAATCAGAAGTTAAAACTGAAGAAACTGAGCCAGAGACTAGTGAGACACAAGTGGAAGCTAAGACTGAGGTAAATGAGATTCTATACAGCTTAACTGAAAGCAGTGATAGATATAAAAGCACTTGATGATGTGTCTGAATTGGTGAGCTAAGGGGCGAGAGGAGGGTAGTTACTGGAAAGTAACTGTCCTGAGGAAAACCATGGATGGAGAGTGCTTTGACAATCTCGAACTGAATATTTTGGTGGCTAAAGTTGGAGTCAGAGATGTAATAGTACATCCTGTTGCATCCTTTCTTAAGGTGGAGGAGGATTTACAAGGATCTTCACAAGCAAAAGAAGAAACAGAAGGAACAGAACTGAAACAGGAGCCCATGGAAATAGAAGAAAAGAAGCCTGAAGTAAAAGTAGATGTGAAAGAGGAAGAGGAGAGTGGAACTAATGGAACCACTTCACAGTCCACATCCCCATCTCAGCCCCGCAAAAAAAGTACGTGGATGAAAAGGGAGCTTTTATGTGTGCTGTACTTTCATTAAATTTGTTTGTTACACTCTCTTTGCTTTCCATGGTCTCAGCTCTTTCTGGGATATGTTCAGTACGTGAAGCTCTTGGGGATCAGTGCTCTAACTTAGGTTTGAAAGTGAAAGTAGGGTTCATTTTAATATTAGGTGAATCACAGGTGAGAAAAGCATGTCATTGTGGTCTCAATGCCAGCAGTCTTCTCACAGATTCCAGTATTTCCCCAGGAGGACCAAATCAGTGAGGCAGTGATTGAGAAATTCTGTCCATAAACCTTTCCCTGTACATCTTGGTCAGTGCTCTTTAAGGGCAGCTCAGTGTAGATATGAGTACTCTCAGTAACCAAAGGCATTCCATCAGAGGCTGCAGACACCACCTTCATACTGAGTTCTAGGACTCGCTCCACACAGTGTTTCTCTGGAAGCTTTCTCCTCAGAAATAGGTCAGTAGTCTCTTCATCTACAGTGCTAGCATAGGTTGAGGTGTGACTGTGCCTGTACTGTATATTTTTCCAAAAGGAAACTTGATGGCACTGCAGATCTTGAATGATGCCTTGGAAAGGCATGTAAGAAATAAAATAGTAAGATTCTTAACAGAGGCAAAAATAAATTACTCCGCTTGTAGTGCAGGTTTTGTGGGAGCTGCAAAGTAAGTTTTTGGACTCAAAACTGTAGCTGTTTAGAGACCTTTGACTCAATCTACTTTTTTGAGGTGTTCATAGTTTTTGACTGAAGGTAAGCTTTCAACATTTTGCAAATGTCAAAAAAGGGAAAGTGAGGATCTATTTAATTACTTTTTTTTCTTCTTCCCTTGCTAAGGAAACTGCATATAATTGTTAGGAGATCATTAAGGGTAGTGCTTTCCAGACTGTGATCAAGGCATCATAAACTTCTAAAGTTTATGCAGCTTGAATTTTGATCATATATCTCTTGAGTTGCATTTAATTACTAAACATAATCTTTTTGTAATAAAACACTGTAAAGCACATGTTCCTGTGGATGGTGTTCCCAGTTGATAGCACAGTGTGCCAAACAGATGTGGGTGTGCCACAGAGCCTGTTTCAAACAAAATGTGGCATAGAGAGTGGAAAGTTAATCAGCATTTATAAAGCAGTTATATTCCCTGTGGAAGGAATCACTGCTGCTGGTTAGGAGGAGTGTGCTTGCAAGGAAATCAAGGTGAATAGTTGAAGGAGGAAGATTTTTGCAGAATTAGTCCAGGGAAGCTGTGCTGTGTCCTACTGATTCATTCAAAGTTGCTGCTTGTTTCCAGCCCCTCATTTACTTAACACAGTTTTATCTTGAAAATACTATCATTAGGTGACCATGTAGTAGAACCTGTGCAGCTTGGACATGTACAGCCATGCACCCAACTGGTGACGGCAGCACTTGCTCACCAAGTAGTTTGTCCGGCTTTAATAGCAACATTAAAAATGCTGAACAAACCAAGAGGTAATACTTCACCAATACTGTGAAGTGTGCTTAAGGGTTGTGTGATATTTTAAACATACTTATGAGAGTCACCTGGAGTTTTGCAAGGGTTGCAAAAGCTTTGGAATCTCTTCTACCCCTGTGGCTAGACTCCTGAGGTGTAGCCCACAGTAACCTGAAACGTGGCAGATATATACTGCAGCTCTTCGGGGGAAAGCGTCATGGAGTGTGTATTGAAAGATAATTTAGGAAATTGTAGCCTGATGCGTTGATGTTTGAGAAGTTTGATATGGGCCCCAAAGGATTGCCTATCTGGGGGCAGGTGGATGATATGTGGAGCTGGAATCTCACCTGTCTGTACCATCCATGATGTGTACTGGACACCGTGGGCCTGGCTGTGTTCACTTTATGTAACCAGACTCTGACCTGACTTCAATCAGAGAGATGCCGTATGGGCTAGAAAGCAGACAGTGCTGAGATACTGCCTGCTCGATACACTCCCACCTGTATTTTTGTAGTTCAGGTTTTTCTGGAGAATTGCAGACACCCTTCAGCAGGCTTTTCACCTTCAGAAGTGCAAGCAGTCAGACTGAGTGTTTGGTTTGGATTTGCTCTTTTTTTTTCTGCTAATCTAATGTAAGCAGAAAGCAAGAGTTTGGTTCCTTGCCTCTTCCCTTGCAATCTTCTCAAAAGAAACAGTACAATACTCATTGGGTAGCTCCTCTTCATGTTGCAGATGGCTGCTGTAGTTTGACCTTCAAGATTTTACTGCTTTCTTCCCTGCAAAGGTTTAGTTTGGGGGTGAGGTGGAATGTATTCAGGTGTATTCATTTTCTCCTCTCTGCCCCTGTTTGAAAGAAATAAAAGCTGGGAAAGGTAGCATTGTACTTTTCTGGCAGATAATACGTCATCATGATTCAGGCAAAGATCCCATTTTCTTTTTTACCACCTACGCATCCAAGACAAAATGGGATAACTGGATGCCAGCTCCTTACAGATTTCTTCTAGCTGCCAGAGAAGAACCAGAAGCATTTAATTTGGGAAAAGCGTGGAAGGGAGGATAGAAACTTCCTTATAAAATCTGTGCATAGGGAGATTCTGTGATCAAATGTTCTGTTATTAGCCATTCCTTAGAACCAGGGCAGCTTTTGTACTGCCGAAGATGAAGGCAACTTTCATTTACTTTTTTTAGATGAAGTCATAGGCTGCAAGAACAACTGGATTTTTTTTTTTTTTTTTTTTCCCCCAAACTGAAAACAGCAAAGGTAATCAGGCTTTAAGGAACTTGCAAAATTTGTGCTGAATCTCTAATTTGGATTTAAGTTAAGATTGGATTTGTTTTGAAAGATACTCTGGCTTAGTGGTATGTTGCTACAGGGGTAGGTACAGGGGAAATTCTAAGGGCAATATCAAGCAGGTGGCTGGAAGACATTATTAAAAGGTGTGTTTTGACCTTTACATTTCATTAAATTAAATAATTTAGATGATCAGGCTATGAACTACCTGAGCGACAATGAGATGGTTCCAGAAGCAGTAATGAGTACTTTTTCACATTAACTGAATTTAGTATTTCTTTCTGTTCTCAATAATTCTATAATTTAGTAGTTGTTTATAAAACTTTGAGAATTCATGGTAGGGTTCCTTCCATAGGGAACTACCTGTATACGTGATATCAATAAATATGGAAGAGAATTGCTGTTTTATTGGTACTGAGATTGTGGCAACAGCTAAAATGATCACTGAGTTGCATTTCTTGTGTTAACAATGAGCGTAGGCCTCTTTGCCTCATCTCATTTTCAGTCTGTTGAGTCTCATTTCACAAGTAGCAACATGAGGTCTTGATATATCTGTAAGGCCAGCCCTTGCAGAAGCCCTTTTTGGCACCTTGCCATGGTTTAGGTGACTTGGGTGCACACGAACAGCAATCATCTCTCCAGTTAGAGGCAGAACACTTCAACGGTCTTAACAGTTTTCATCCTAACTAACAATTTCCTCGAGCTGCAACATCTACAAATGGCTAAAATAAATTGGGAACTTAATGCTTCAGAAATGTTTCAGGTAGGGTCAACTTGATTTCTAGTCTTGGTTTATTTTTTATGTATAGTTTCACTGAGTGTAGTTGAGACAAAAAGACTTCCTGTCAGAAATGCCACCAGACGAAAAAGGGGAAAAAAGAACTCTTTAAAAAGTCACACATTTTTAACTGCAAGTCCCCCAGAGCAATTTATATCTTAACAAAATAACATGAGTGACAAAAGCAATGATCAGCCTTAACACTGTAGCCCTGTTGATTTAAGTACCTTCAACAGATTTCCTAATTGCTCCCTTTTATTGGTATCGTTCTCATATCAGCCAAACAGATAAATATTAGGTGCTATCCTGCTTTCCTTAGTCTTTCTTTTCTCAATAACAGGCATTCTTCCCTATTTAAAGACTCTGTTCCTAAGGAAATAAATGTAATTACACTGCTGAGATGTTCAAAGAGCTCTCCAAGTTATCATTATTTTTCAGAAAATGCATTGCCTTTCTCATCCTTGTCATCCACTCTTGAAAGAAGCATGGCTGTTGCCATGCCACTGTTGCCAAGTGGTTGTAATGATGCATAGAAATCTGCAAGTATTAACACACTCAAAATCAATTAACAGTCCATCAGACCAAGACTGTTTGTATACTATGGCCAGGAAATTCCTGTGCCAGCTCTCAAGACATCTGGTTACTCTCTGTAGAGGCGGCTCTGCAGTCCTGTCCACTCTGGTGGTTTGCGCTAAAGGAATCCTGGCTTGGAAATATCAAACAAGGGGAGAGGAAAATACCCTTAGTTTTCTCTGAAGAGCTGGGGTTCATGCATGTTGAAGCAATTTAATTATTTTGGGTGTGGATAAGTTCTTTCTTCTTATGCTCTGAAATATATATTGTTACGGGCCACATTTGTTCCTATTTCCTTATTCTGGGAATGTCATCTGATGTGATTCGAGTAAACATAAAAGCTGTGCAGGAGCCTCTTTACTATAAGCTTTGCCTCTACTCAGGCCTGCAGATCAGGAAATCATTCCTAAGATTTTTAAGTTAACGTGTTTCTTTATTCTTTCTTGGGGAGTCAAGAAGTTAGGAAATGTGGAAGGAAGCTTTCTAACCTTTCTGACTTTTTTTTAACAGTTTTCAAACCTGAGGAGCTGCGCCAGGCTCTCATGCCTACCCTTGAAGCCTTGTACCGGCAGGACCCAGAGTCTCTCCCTTTTAGACAGCCTGTGGATCCCCAGCTTTTAGGGATTCCGGTGAGTTGGCACTGAAAACACACCCAAACGTTTCTGTGTTTTGTCTTTGCTCATGAACAGAAAAGACAAAATGTCTTTTAACACCTCGTGAACAATTGACATGTTAGAAATCAATGAGCCTCTGTCTGTTTGAAGGACTACTTTGACATTGTGAAGAATCCTATGGATCTTTCCACTATCAAACGTAAACTGGATACTGGGCAGTACCAAGAGCCCTGGCAGTACGTGGATGATGTCTGGCTGATGTTTAACAACGCCTGGCTCTACAATCGCAAGACCTCCAGGGTCTACAAGTTTTGCACTAAACTGGCGGAGGTGTTTGAGCAGGAGATCGACCCTGTGATGCAGTCCCTTGGCTACTGCTGCGGGCGCAAGGTACGAATGCCGGGGATAGAGTTGTGGTCTTCCATAGAGCTTAGCTGGGTTCATGAGGTCAACCATTAGATGAGTATGTTCTTCTCTAAAACTTGGAATACTGAATGAAAGAGACAGCAAACGTTTGGCTTTATTAGAAGCATGCTAAGGGGTAAGAGAGGTAGATAGTATCCTTAGAGCTAGAAGAGACAGCAGCCTTCTTGTTGTTGCTCTATTATCTTCATTTTTTTCCTCCTTCTGAGAGCACCCTTTTTTGGTCATAAACAGTATTAAAATGCTTTGCTTGTTCCCCAAATATCTGAGGGGTGGGTGTCGGGATGAAGGTGCCAGGCTCTTTTTGGTGGTGCCCAGTGATAGGACAAGGAACAAGTACAAGCTAGACCACAGGAGGTTCCACCTCAACATAAGTAAATGGTGAGGGTGATGGAGCATTGGGGCAGGCTGCCCAGAGAGGTTGTGGAGTCTCCTCCTCTGGAGACATTCAAAACCCACCTGGATGCATTTCTGTGTGACCTGTTCCAGGTGATCCTGCTTTGGCAGAGGAGTTGGACTGGATAATCTCTTGGGGACCCTTCCAAACCTTAATACTCCATAATTCTGTGTCCATTGCCATAAAGTACATGATTAGAGGGGTCAGCTATTTACTTTATTAATTGCAATTAAGAGAGTTGTGCTAATCTGTTTAGCTCAGAAAAGTGTGATAAACATAATGTGTTATCTGTCAGATTTGCCTAATGAACATTTGGTGAAAACAAGATCAGGTTTTAAAGCTTCTTTTCTCACCCTTGTTTTGCAGTATGAGTTCTCTCCACAGACCTTGTGCTGCTATGGCAAGCAGTTGTGTACTATTCCTCGTGATGCTGCCTACTACAGTTACCAGAATAGGTAAGTCCCCAGCTTTGGGTTTTATTCATTATTCAGGAAGCAAGACCCTCTGCATTCTCTGCACATGCAGAGGAGGAGGGTTAATAACTTCTTTCTTTTCTAACTCAGGAAAACATTGGGTTTGTACCTTTGCATGCTGTCCTTTTGCAGGTAACCCTTTAGTTTCCTGCTCTGCAGCTTGATACATGCGGTACTTAAGTGATTAGTGTGTCTGCTGCATGCACTGGTTAGAAGGGAGAGAATTTGTCCATGTTTTCTACAAAATAAATAGCAGGGCTTTCTGGAGAGTAGGGCCCAACTCCAGCAGGGCACTTGAGAAATCATGTTGCAGCCTTCTGGGAGAATCATTAAAACGTGGAGGTTTGTGTTCAAATTAGTGTCAGAATTTGCAAAGTGAAGGGGACAGCATCTCTGTGAGGAGGAAAGGCTGAGAGACCTGGGGCTATTTAGGCTGGAGCTTGAGGGGAAATATTCTCAATGCTCAGTAAGAGCTAAAGGGTGAGGGGCAAGAGGATGGGGCCAGACTCTTGTCAGTGGTGCCCCAGTGCCAGGACAGCAGGCAGTGCGCATAAACTGGAACCTAGGAGATTCCATCTGAAGAGAAGGAGAAAATTCTTTGCTGTGAGGGTGCTGGAGCATGGGAGCAGACTGCCCAGAGGGGTTGTGGAGTCTCCTTGTCTGGAGAGATTCTAAAGCCACCTGGCCATTGTGATCCTGAGCAAGCTGCTGTGAGTGCCTCTGCTTTAGCAGAGGGATTGCACTGGGTGATCTCCAGGGATCCCTTCCAACCCCCATCACACTGTGATTGCAACATTTATATTCTGTCTTCCTAGTAAGTACTTAATTCTATTTAAATTAGCTTTGAATTAACAAACTACCCAGAGACTCCACAAGAAACCATGAAAACAAGTTCTGTTATTTTTTTTAACTGCTGTTAGGATTTGATATTTGTATGGTTATTAAACAACTGTTACTTTACAAGATAAATTTCCCATTTATTGCTTAAATCAGCAGAGCTGTAACAACAGAGCAAACTTAAAACTTGGTTTTGGTTTTGTAGATGTTTCCCCCCTGAGAAAAAAAACACACAGAAAAATTGCAAAACACAAATGGGCTAAGACACAAACTTCCTTTTCCCTGTTTAAAACAAAGTTATGAATTGCTTTCCAGAGTCTTGGAAGTCTAAGTATTGCCAACTTTGAAGAGCACAGCAGGCTGTTGTCTAACTGAAGCTTCAGAACTAATTCAGTCAGTGCTTGCATTATTAGGTCTCTTGTAGGGCAATCCCCACATCACCAAACATGTTGTAAGATGATGTGAGGCTGTTGTGTGCCACTGAGCTGAAACAGCACAGTGTGGAGATGAAAATGTGTCATTGTACGTTGTGTGTTTGGTCTTAGGTGGCCTTTGTGAGGCAGATTGTATTGACATGAAGGATTGTAAATTCACAGCTCTCAAAAAAGGTTTTATACAGCTGCTGTGAACTCTTAAGAAAATCAGTCTGAAGAAAAATAAAGCAATTAAAATCCATTTAAAGAGCTTGGACTGGAAAAATAACCCTTAAATACCAACTCTGTCTAGCAGGATTTCAAATACTTTCCACGTTACACATCCACATAGTACTGCTGGAAAGCTGAAAGAAAACTAATTGATGAGGGGTTGTTTTTTTCTTTCACTTACACCTTTCCCATTTAAGTAAGCATTAAATAATGTGGATTACTCAGTAGAAGACAGTTGGATTGCTAGCAAGACGTTAGGGATCAATGGGGCAGCATATTCCTCTGGACTGGATGCTGCTCTTTCAGTTCCGTATTACCAATGTGCTAGTCCTTTTACGTTGTGTTTAGGCTCAAAAGGTGTAAGAAAAGGAGATGATTTGCCTAAGTGTCAGTAGCCCAGCAGCAGAATAGAAACAGGTTCATCCAGATGTCATAGAACCATAAAATGGTAGGGATTGGAGGGGACTCTGGAGATCACATCTAACCCCCCCCTGCTGATGTGGGTACACCTCGATCAGGTTGCACATGAACATGTTCAGGTGTGAGAGAGAGTTGAGGTTTGGGGATTTGGAGTGGTTTCTGGTTGGGGAGGATGAGATTTTCTATTTCAGGCCATGAAATTGAGCAATGAATGGGATTTTCAGGGTTGAGGTGTAACCAAATATTTCAAAAGGTCATTCACTCTATTTTGAAGTGCATTTGGACTACCAGATGATAAAAAGCCCTTATTTATCAGCTGAGATGTTCAATTAAGTGTTTGCTGTAACAGTCATCTTTAGGTCTTAGATTTTTCTTAACCAAAGGACAAATTGGTGAAAAACAAATTCTGTTGTTCCAGCTGAACTTCAATTAGTCAAATGTTCTTGACTTCTTCCATTTACAGAAGACAGAAGAAAGCCAAGTGTGTCACAGAACTGAATTACAACTAAGACTATTTTGGCACCATTGAATAAATGAACTCTGGCACAACAGTTCAATAATTAAAAGTTAATTATTTAGTGTAGAAGTGTTTGACTTCCATAACAAGGCAGAAGTTCAGGTTACAGTGTCCAGCAAATATCCCTCATCTGTGAATATCCAGCTGACAAAACTGATTGGTATTTCATATCAGTGCCAGCATCAATTACCAATTCAGAAATTCCTTTTAATGCAATTAGTTACAGTTGGAAATTCACCTCTTAATACAGAGGTTGAAGCTGTTTCTGGACTTGGGTACTTAACCATAATGTTACTCTTTGATAAACAGGAGCCAGTCACAGTCTGCATTTGAAAAGCTTTGCATGTTTGATGTCTTGCAGTCAGTACCTTCTCTGGATGTTTAATAACTAGAGTATCATGCACTTTCTCTGGGCTGCTTTGAATGTTTTTAGTGATGTGGAAAAGCCAGTGAATTAGAAGTAAATCTCCTCTTTTGAGAGTCCACATCCATCATAAGTTATAGCTATTGTTTCACCTTGGTTATTTTATGGACAAACATTTGTAATCGCGCTCTCTTTCAATTTTTATTTCCTCATTAACATCATGGATTAAGGCTTGCTCTTGTTGAACTTCAGTCCTGCAGCAGGTGCTGCTCCCTCTTGGATCCCTAAAGCAGGTCCTAAACCTGCTGCTCAGCTTGAAGGGCTCATCCCTGTCAGACTGAGCTTCCACAGCATGAGCAGAAAGGGAAGCATGCATGGTGGTGGAACCAGTTTGATTTCTGCAGGGTAACTTGAGCCCAATATGGAAGGCAGCCTTGTTGCTCAGTTTCAGGAGTGCTTTGAAAGCCCATAGATTATTCTGAAAATGGATCAGAATTAACATTTTCTGGGATTGTTTAAATGTAGCAAAGTGTTAACAGGACCCTTGGGCATGGATTTTTCCAGCTGCACACTCTTATGTTTGTATCCTTCTGTGTTTCAGACCTTCCCAGTCTAACTCTTAAAATGAGCAACCTTGTTAGTAAGAAAATTAGTGGGTTTTTTTAATTGAAGAAAAAAATGAAAGAAGCACATTCTAGAAACAGTAAATAGACAATGCGTAAAAGGATATAAAATCCTGAACATCTTATGTTTGGGGGTTAAAAAAAAAATCATTATTGGACAATATTTTATTAATTTAAGGATATGAGGTGAGAGACAAGTGAAGTCAGTGTAGGTGAAATGTGTGGTGTCAGTATCCACTCTTGAAATTCTCTTGCAGTAACCACAGTGTGTGATTCCCAATCATTATGTAGAAGTGAATGAAATGTGGTTTGTTTTATTTTTTTTCTTCTCCTGGCCTTGTTCTGTTCTTTCTCAGCTCCAAAAGCCTCAGTTTTCCTAGGGAGGATGGTGTATTCAATCCTAGTTGAGCTGTCCCAGGAGGAGTCACTTGCAGTGTCATTGGGGTAGACAAGCTTACGTGGCTGCTATCAGAGCTGCAGCTGTATGTCAGCTGGGGCTGTATTAGCTGGGGAAAATGCACCTCTTCCCTCTTGGTGTCAGCCCACAGCAGAGGGGAACAGTGAGTGTGCTGCTGCCTTTAAGTGGCTCTTGGCTGGCAGAGCAGCTCTTGAAGCCTGAGCCAGCTGGCAGAGCCTGCAGCAGTTTTCAGGCTCTTGTAAATGGTGCTGTGGTAACAAGGACCTGGCTGCAGCCTGGGCAGGATGCGGACTGCTCCTCAGAACGTCTGTCTCCATCCATCAGGTGCTGCTGAAGGACCTACTCCTGCTTGCTTGTGCCATTGGACAAGCATTTAGAAAACGTAGTGGTGACAATGGGCAGTGTGTCACAGGAGGGCATTCTGATCCATGGGATTCAGTATGTGCCTATAGATGGCTTTGGCTGTCTGCAGGAAAGCACAGCTGTAGAGATCTGTCACCTGGGTTGCAGCAGTTTGTGTGTGTTTGGAGGGGCAAGCTGCCACACTGATTAAGCTCCATCCCTGAAGTTGTTGGTTCATTGTGACGTTGAGTCTCGTTCGATGCCTTTTGCACTTCATCCTGACGGGTCTGGTGTTCGAGTACTAAAACTGCGTTGTACTGTGCTGCCGTTGCTGCTTATACTCTCTCACTCTTGATCCTTCATAAAGCTCCTTTATTTTGATGATCCTTTGTGGCCTTCCTGCATTTTTACAGCTGTGGCCTCTATTTGTTACCTTTGTTCATGTGTGAATTCATATCCTTTCCAAACATTTAGCATTTTTTTTTTCTTTTTGTTTTGTTTTTATTTATTTATGACCCTAACAACTTTGGTTCCAGTTCATCTGAAACAAACAAACAAACAAAAAACCACTGCCACAAAAATCTCCCTAAAAAATCCATGGAACTTTGGTTTTATTTTATTTATTGTTTTGTTTTGTTTTTCAAATGCAGATTGTATTTTCACAGACTTTTGTTTCAATTTACTCAGCTTGCTTTGTTAAACTGCAGCATTGGGTTAGCTGAGTAGAACTTGGATTGGCTCTTGGTCTGGTGACCACAAATTGTGCGTAGCCTCCTATTCAATTTGTAAAGCTGAAATCCCCATCCTTACTGTATCTGATAAATATATTGTATGTATGTACAATATTTTAATGTTGTCCACATATATACATATATTGTACTTCTATAGTTAAATGGCTGGAAACTCTGACCCATGATTGCATTTCTGTTAAATGTTTGTCTAGAGTATGGATTTGGTTTCATTTATATTCAATAATATTAGCTGAGCAATTGGTCACATTTAATCTTACGGCCAAATAACTTTGAGATTTAATATTTTTCTAGATATTTTGTGTTTTTTTTCAATACCACTTGTTTCTATTTTTACAATTTCTAGTAACAATCAGTAAATGCTTTCAGCATATTTCTTAATTAAATCTATCATAAATATTCTTAAAACTTCTTGACAGGCTTTTTCCTTTTTTTTTTTTTTTTTTAATTTACTCAAAAGAAACTCCCATCAGTCACAAGCCTGGAATAAAAGAGCATTTTTTTTCCTAAGTAATGCAAATCAAATCCAAATTCTTAAATTTGAAGTCTATACCAATGTAGCACTCAGTAGCTACCTCATCAATCCTCCCCAAATTCTGAATTTGAGGCCCGAGGACTTGTTAGTACTGTGTAAAATGAGACCGAATGCTAATCTGTGCTTTGCCTTGGCTTTCTGCTCTGTGTTGTCTTGGTGTTTGCGTCTTACCTCTTACGTCTGTGCTGTTTGTTCCCTCCCCTGTTCTCTAATCCTGCCTTCCCCTCCCCTCTGTGCCTCCTCCTCATTGTCCACACTGACCCATCAATCAACCAACAACGCCCCCCCTTTCGTCGTGGTGATCTGCCCTGCTCTGGTTGGTGGCTCCGTGCTTGGGTGGCTGTATGTTGTGCTGGACCAGTTCACCCAAATATGGCCTTCTTGCTGACAGGTATCACTTCTGTGAGAAGTGTTTCACTGAAATCCAGGGCGAGA
The DNA here is from genome assembly GCA_013399055.1 of Ramphastos sulfuratus. NCBI lineage: Eukaryota > Metazoa > Chordata > Aves > Piciformes > Ramphastidae > Ramphastos > Ramphastos sulfuratus. The sequence continues at coordinate 76,832 of WBNM01017126.1, read as the reverse complement.
ATGTCACCCTGGGTGATGACCCTTCCCAGCCTCAAACGTAAGTTGCTTCCGTTCTTCCACATGATGCCTTTTTCAGTGGGAGGGGTGAGGAGTGGTCCTCATAAGAGAGTATAAAGCTCTGGAGCTGGTGGTGATTTTGGTGGGGAAAAGCCGTTTGCTTACTGCCAGGACATTTTTACTGTAGCAGATGATTAACACTTGGGTCTGTTAGTCTGTCCAGCAGTGTCACTTGAGTCTACTCAAGAGCTGCACATGGCCTGGTTGCAAGGGGTGAAGACACTAAATAATGTGGTTGGGGTTGGGTGAATGGAAGCTGTGTCAATGAATGTCACTAATTCATCACCTTCTCAAATGAAGACTTCAGCTAACGCCGATGTCTCAGCTCCTGAAATACAGCTTTTCTTTATGAAACCAGAGGCTCATCTTTAGCCTGACCAGAGAATCAGGCACTCTAAGAGTTGAGCATAAGCTGGTTTGGAAGGTGGCTGCTTTACTGACAGTAGCTTCCCTTGTTCTTGATGACATTAAATTTGTGTATGCCTGGGTGTCTCTTGGTTTTAAGTTACATAGAAGTGACATGGGAAAAAATACTGTCTGTAGTTTAACATAAAATTATCTGAATTGCTCTCTCTGAATAGAAAAGATTTCGTTCTCCTGACTTGAGTTTTGCTTGTTTGCTGCAATTCAGAAAAGCATGATACTGTCTCAGCCTCTAACAGAAAGGTGCTGCTGAGTTTCATATTAATTCTTTGTCTCTAGAACCATCTCTAAGGATCAGTTTGAGAAGAAGAAAAACGATACTCTAGATCCAGAGCCGTAAGTACCAGGCTGTTGTTTTTCTTACCATAATCTCACTGCTTTCACTTGTCCTTCAGCCAGCACTTGGGCAATCAGGCAGTAAATAAAGAAATCTTCCTTTTTCCCCCATCTCTGCCCAAACAGGCTGCAGAATCTTCCTCTAGAGTTTGTAGCACAGCATACGAACTTCCTGTCTCCCTTTGATATCCAAGAGGAAAACGTGAGCCTGTTTTAATGGCGATTTCCAGTTCTGTTTGTTTGGGTGATCCCTCTGGTGTGCTCTGCAGGGCACACACCCTTCAGCCCTTCACACTGAGCCCTGAGTACTTGGGGGGAGAACTCTGCATTTCCCTCTTCTGGTTTAGATAGGCTTCCAAAACACCACCTTCTCTATAAGTGAGTGCTCAGTCCACTCGAAGAGCATCTTTTTTCCACCTATTACCCTCAGAAGCTCAGTAAAAGCCAAGCTGAACACTTCTTAGTAGTGTTGTGCTACCATTCCTGCTGTCCCTAGCTAACTGAAACAAGACTTTTGTCATCATGCTACTTTGTTCTCTGACAGTCTGATAAGTAATATATTTTGATTCCTTTTCTCATCTTTGCAAATACCAGACAGAGCTTCTCCAACAGACCTTAAAGGTGCTGGGCTGTATCTCACCAGTTTACATTTGGCTCCATAACCAACACTGTAGTCCTGATTTCTAAC
>WBNM01017126.1:57867-75298 GCA_013399055.1 Ramphastos sulfuratus | reverse complement strand
AAAAAAAAAAAAAAAAAAAAAAAAAAGTTTTGACCCAAAAAAAAGCCTCCAGCAGACCCATGCAGGCAAAGACAAACCAATACATGTTTTCTTGGCAGAGTGATTCACAAATGACTAGTTTTTACCTTTACCCTAAGTTGAGCAACTATTTAGTGTGTGATTGTTGCAACAATTGAAAATTAAATCTGTGGAGGTACTGTTGAGCAGAATTCTTTGAAGACTTGGAGCTCTGTTTAGAAAAGGACAAAGATGATCCATTAAAAGTTGTGCTCGAAAGCCCATTTCTTATTTTTAAACTAGTAAATTCCACACTTTTTATATCTTGTTTGCACATGAGGTTGGTAGATGCACATCTGAAGCTATTATAATTTTTTTTTTTTTTTAAGCTGACAGAAATTGGGCCATTGAAGTTGATTCAATTCTTAGCAGAGGGTTGGAAAGTCCTTTCTGGCTGAAATCGGGGCAATGCCCTGTCTAACAACAGAAGTGATCAGCAGATGTTTTTTTCTTTTCAGGTTTGTTGACTGCAAAGAGTGTGGTCGGAAGATGCACCAGATTTGTGTGTTACATTATGATATTATTTGGCCTTCAGGGTAAGATGTTTGCTGGCTCTTTACCCCTTTTGTAGTAAAACTGATGCAGTTTATGTAATTAAGACTTTCTGCCTCTAATACGCAGTCACTGCCTTTTAAGAAGAGTACAAAAGAACAAAGCCTTTCTAAAAAAAAATACATTTTTTGGTGTTTGGGCTCTCATTTCAGTATATTCAGATGAAAATGTGCATGAAACCAACTTGTTCATACGTGCAGGTTTCTGTGGTTTCTTTCTAACTGCTAGACAATGGGAGCTGGTTGGAGGTAAGTTTGCATACAGCAGAACACAGATGCAGGCGTAACTGCTTGGCAAAATGAAACCAGCTCCTAAAGGCTTTTAAGTCCCTTGGAAACAGAAAGATACATGTTATTCAGATCCAGAGGAAAACATACTGCACTCTGATATTTCAATAATGGGTTGAAACATTGGGATTAAGGTAGCCAATAACAGGTTGATGCTAAGTTTTTGGCTCTTTTATTGTTGTTGTCCTCAATAGGTTTGTCTGTGATAATTGTCTGAAGAAAACTGGTAGAACACGTAAAGAAAACAAATTCAGCGCTAAAAGTGAGTTTGATATTTCTACCTTTATCTTCCACTTCCATCCTCTCTCTGCCACCTCTAATGGCTTTTTGATTGAAATTTCTCTTGTCCTGACAGACAGTCCAGGAACACTTGCAGAATGGGGAGTAGTGCAGCCCAGGGCTTTAGCATCTGTCAGAATTATAATCAGCATTTTAAAGACCTGCTCTTGATGTGTTTGTGGTCAGTCTTAATGCTGCTTGAGGCATCTGGCACCTCCGCCTTAATTTCTAAGATTCAGAAAAAAAAAAAAAGAGGATGGGAAGGAACAGAGCAGGAGACTTATAAAGCTGTGTGCACTTTACTGGCTATATTTAGACATGTTTCCATGTAGCATTGAAGCTGTAGTAAATTACTGTCACCTCTGTGCCCTTCAAATAACGTGTAGTAACAAGTTGTACTGCATTTCAGGTGTACTGGGGTAGTGCCAAGTACTCATGTATTTGAAGAGCTTTTCTTGCCTCTAGAGTGGCCTGTGGTGTAGAACTGTCTGCTGGAATCAGTAACCAACTGCACAACATGTCTAGGATTACTTGGAAGTAACCATTGTCATGAGCTTGTTGAAACATGCACCAGAGAGAGTGCCAGAAGCTGCCAGGTCAAGTCGTCTCAGTCTCCTTAGCAAACCTTTCACAGGTGTTCTTTGCGTGTAATATCAGAGAACAGTTTGATTACTTTACTCATACACATTTTAGAGGGGGAAGAGTTGGGGCTAGCCTTGCAAATGCAGTGTCAGTGACATCAGGTTGAAGGTAGAAACCAAGAGGGTGATTCAGACACTTGAACAACTGGAACTTGCAGGCACACTTAATTCCTCTTTTGTTCTTCTCTGGTTCTTGGAAGTTCTGTCACACTGTGACTTTGCAAGCCTGAATTTTCCAATCTGTATTAGAGGAGTGGTTTTGCTTTAAATGTAACTTCTTGGTAGCTTCGTGTGTGGCTGATTGCGTAATAAGAGATATGAAGGGGGATAATTTGAGGATGATAATGCTGCATGAGACACATTAGGTTCCAGTAATCAAAACGGTCTCTGGAGTAACCTGACGCATATGCAGGGTGGTATTGTTAAAAAGATTAAAATTAGCCTCATTAAAGACAGATTAAGATTGTAAGAGAACATTAATAAAATGATGACATGAAAGTGTCATTTTAGATAAGCATTTTAAACAAATGTCTTTTCTGTTGTCTGCTGTGAAGTCAGCATATATTGATGCAAATGAGAGTAAAGAAGTGCTCCATTTCCTTGGTACCTGAGTTGCTCTATGACGTTACTTAGAGTAAGCAGACCTTTAATTCAAGGTAACAATTCTGTTCCTTAGGGATCTGGACAGGGAAATAATGCTGCTTTTTTTCCTTCCCATTCATCCCCTTTTCCTTCTCCTTTTCCAGATGTCTGACTCTCTTGTTTTCTTTTTCTCACAATGTTTGAGTCTTGCCCCGGGAAGCAGACACTCTTAAGTTGCTTAGCATGGGAAAGATGATGAAGTGAAAACACAAGGCAGTGGAGTTAACTAAAATGGCTCTCTAAAAATGTACCAACTCAGCTGAAATTGAGCTGCCTTTTTTTTTTTTCCTGTTTCTGTGGACAGATGAACAACCCAAAATAATTTCTTCAGAAAGTATTTGTGAATTTTCCTTTAATTCTTTGCATTTCCTTTAAAACCAGCTCCCTACTATTATCTATGGAAAGCCCAATATGTTGTATTGGGCTGGGAAAGGCCAGTGTATTGGAACTGTTTAAGGACAAAATTTATTTTTACTTTAACCTGCCTTTAAATTTAGTAACTGGTTCCCAGGTAAAAAATTTTTGTCTGTGTTGTGCTGGTTGTAACCACAGAATCTCACTGGACAGAGGACAGACTAAAAGATGTAAACTAAGAGTGTAAAGTACGTAAATCCCTTAGAAAGTGAGGTCTTCTGTTGAGAGTGTGTTAACTTTTTTCCTCATTTTTGGAGTCAAAAATAATTTTGAGCAACTTGATCTAGTGGAAGATGTTCCTGCTGGTGGGTAGGAGCTAGGTGATCTTTGAGGTCCCTTTCAACCCAAAGCGTTCTATGAATCTATGACATTTCACTGCAGTTTTCTGCATGCAAGCTCAGGAGGAAGAAGCAACAGCCTTGTGTCTGTAGCCAAATAACAACTGAAAAGTGAAGCAATGGAGAGCTGAAAAAACTAACTAGATTTTAGTAAAATGATCATCTGTAGATTGCTCCATAAATATAGACCATAAAAATTAAGTAGAAATACTGGTTGGTAAAGTAAGTGGAGCAGGATAAGATAAATAGTCCTAAATCTCCAAATCACAGCAGTGTTGCTACTTGTGTTTTCTTAGTTTAAACCAGAATCTTCATATTAATTTCTATAATTTGCTGTGGATTTATTTGAAGACTATAACATCCTGCAGTCCTGCAAACACAGCTCTCCCCACTAAAGCTGATTGTAACTGTAAAGGACCAAGAGAGGAGATCTGGACAATACATGGACTTGAACTTTTCAAGACCTCTATCACTGTGCAAGAACTATTTAAGCTTTATGTGCAGATTACTGTAACTGTTCAATCTAAAAGCTCTCTTGAAAAGAAGAGAAGAGAAAAAGCAATGAAATCTCCATTGAAGTCAAAAGGCTTTTCATTTCTGTTGATTTGCTTTGCTTTGCTTGAAAAGGTGTGGCACTGAGCCAGATCTATAAAGTGATGTCATCGCTGTCAGAGGGCCAGAGAGTGGTTTTGTTAGGAGAAAATAACCCTGCAAATTTAAAACTGCTATGTAAACCCTTCTCTGTTCGGTCCCTCACTGAGGCATTTCCCCGCTGCAGTGGGCTTTGTTTCCACAGGAGGGTTTGAACACGTAGGGTCTGGATGAGAACAGGGTTGGGTTTGGCATTCTTCATTTTGGCTGCATAAATAAAAATACTAAATTTTCATATGGAGGTAAAACAAAGGGAAAGAAGCCTGCTTCAAGTGGAAAAGCCTTTCCACGACTTCAAGGAGGCTGCAGAAGGGCCAGAGAAGGACTTTTTACAAAGGCATGGAGTGACGGGATGAGGAGCAATGGCTTCAGATTGGAAGAAGCTCAATTTAGATTAGACACTAGGAAGAAATTCTTCCTTGTGACTGTGGTAAGGCACTGTAACAGGTTGCTCAGAGAAGTTGAGGGGACTCCCAAGTGTGGAAGTGTTCAGGGCCAGGCTGGATAGGGCCTTGAGCAACCTGGCCTGGTAGGAGGTGTCCCTGCCCATGTCAGTGGGGTTGGAGCTAGATCTTGAAGGGATCTTCTGACCCAAACCATTCTATGATACTATGAAAGGCCTCACAAGCATGGTAACACCCTGAACTTCACAGTGATTTCTCCAGTATTCACAATTCTGTTGTCTTGTTTTCCCCCTTCATTTCTAGGGCTACAGACTACACGCTTAGGAAACCATTTGGAAGATCGAGTAAATAAGTTTCTGCGGCGCCAGAATCATCCTGAAGCTGGAGAGGTCTTTGTCAGAGTAGTAGCAAGTTCAGATAAGACAGTAGAAGTGAAACCAGGAATGAAATCCAGGTTCGTCCTGTTGATGACAAGACATACATCTTGATTCTTTTCTTTTTATTGTTATTTTGAAGTCTTGCTGCCTAAATATCACATAAATGCCTATTTGCACCTTGATTTCTTCTGCATATTTGAATGCTAGGGAGATCATGGAAGTAAATGGGCTTAGTAAATGGACTCAGAGGTGGTGACAGTTGTATTTTGACTGGTTGGGGGGTAGTGGACACTTTCTGGGTTTGGTTATTACACTATGACTTGACATTACTAAATCTTGAGATATTCTGACCACGTTTTGGTTAGCATTACAGAACCCATACTGCAGTTTAGAACAGTTGCTGAGATTCTGTTCCATCACTTTGCTGTGTTATAAATCACTTCAGTTTTCAGATGTCACTCCTTAATTTGCTTTATTGTAAATTAAAAGCATAGAAGTTTTATTCTATTAAGTCCTTTGGCTTTAATTCATACAGTCAGTGTTTATGTGACATCACTTCATTGAAATGCACCAAGTTTTCTACTCTGCAGCATATTTAAAGCCTTGTGGTTTCTGAGGATGCTCTCGTGCTCAGTGATTGCCTGTCCAGCCATGGGTTGGCTGTATGGAAACTCCTTTCTAGTAACAGAACTCCCTCATTTAACAGAGCTCTGACCTGCCCTTGTTTAACTCCTGCATTTATGTTCCTAATGAGTTAAAAATAAGGTTGAAAGAATTTCCTTGTTCTGGTAGAACACTGGTTTAATAATTGCCTTGTTGTTGGTTTTTCCCCTGTTCCTTGCAGATTTGTGGATTCTGGTGAGATGTCGGAGTCCTTCCCTTACCGTACCAAAGCTCTGTTTGCCTTCGAGGAGATTGATGGAGTGGATGTGTGCTTCTTTGGCATGCACGTCCAGGAGTATGGCTCAGACTGCCCCCCACCAAACACCAGGTACTCTTCAGCTCTGGGCTGCTGCCGCCTGCAGAGAACATCTTCCTGCAGTCACTGCTCACTTTGTCAAATACAGGAGACTGAGAGACACTTTCCAGTTCTGTGGCACTGTCCAATACTGTGTCCTACTCTTAAGACTGCAGATCACTACAAAGGGGAAAACACATACCACAACAAAAATGTTCAAATTGTTTGTGTTTCGTTTTGCCTCTTGCTGTCTAACAAACCACTGCACAGCTTCTGCTTCTGGGAACTGTTTATACTGTGCTAAGATGCTTCAATATGCATTAAAATAATGTTACAGAATTTATTTTGGTTGGAAAACACCTCTAAGATAACAGACTCCAACCATCATTATTAGTTTTCCTTTGTTCATCAGGGCTGTTTGTTTCTGGTATAAAAGTCAGCTCTCACTAGACCACAGGTTCAGCCACACCCGATTCTCTCTCCTCCTCTCACCCCCACAGGCGTGTGTACATATCCTACCTAGATAGTATTCACTTCTTCCGCCCCCGCTGTCTGCGAACTGCAGTTTATCATGAAATCCTCATTGGATACTTGGAGTATGTGAAGAAACTTGGGTAAGTGAGGACTTTGGAAAGCCTTTTTGCCTTATCCAGGGCACCAAGTAGAGTTTCACTTAGTCTCTTTCCTTCTGCCCTTTCTGAGGTATGTGGAACACATGTCCTTGCTGCAGCAAAGAGAAAAGTTGGATTTTGTTGCTAAGATGGTTATTTCTATTCTTAAGATTCTTAAACTGACAACACAGATTACTCTCTTTCATAAGAAGTTCACTTGTTTAACCTTTATTATTATATCCCAGGCATTTTCTCATCTCTTGTATAAAGAGAGGCTCCTGCCTCAGCTTCTTTGTTAAAAGTACAGTAAAAAGGAAAATCAAACCAGAGGTCTGAATTTGTGTATCAGTTTCCACAAGTTGATTGTAAGATGGCAGTCAGAATGGTTAAGAGTTTGTGTTGTTTTTTTCTTTTTTCTCATATGTGAAACACAGGTATGTGACAGGACACATCTGGGCCTGTCCTCCAAGTGAAGGGGATGATTATATTTTTCATTGTCATCCACCTGATCAGAAAATACCCAAACCCAAACGTTTGCAAGAATGGTATAAGAAGATGCTGGATAAGGCATTTGCTGAGAGAATCATTCATGACTACAAGGTTTGCTCCTTTTTACTTCTGGAGTTAATTTTTGTGGGCTTTTCATTTGAAGGCGGCTAATGCTGTTTAAGTGTGAAACTGTGGTAGTGTTGTACAAGGGGAGATTTTACAGGTTGTGAGAGTTGAGGTTGTTGAGCCTGGAGAAGAGAAGACTCTAGGGAGACCTGGTGGCCTTTCGGAACTTAAAGGAGCTGATCAGAAAGAACAGGCGTCTTTAGCAGAGCCTCTTGTGACAGGATGATGGGTTGAACTAAAGGAGGGATGGGTTGAACTAAAGGTGATGGGTTTGAACTAAAAGAGGGAGATTTGGAGTGGAGAGAATGAGAACTTTTAATAGGCTGAGGGCGGTGACATGCTGGCACAGTTTGCCCAGTGAGGTGTTAGATGCCCCATCCCTGGCACCATTACACCAGCAACCTGCTGTAGTTGCAGATGTCCCTGCCGAGTACAGGGGGGTTTGACTAGATGATTCCTAAAGGTCCCATCTAACCCAAACCAGTCTGTGATTCCACAGTTATTCTCACCTACTGTCTTCATGTTTGGAGAACTCTTGGAGGTTCTGCCTTTCAGACTGAAAGTTCCTTGGGTTTGCTTTCTGCTTTAAGTGTGCGAGAACGTGCCTTCATATACTGGTCTGTCACTGCAGCCTTCAAGGCAAGAAAGTCTGTGGCTACTTAAGGTTTATCAAAGTTGTTTGCTTCTGGTGGTTCTGGAGGAACAGGTAGACTACTGAGCCCCACTAGAAGAAAACATGTTTATAAAACAGCTTCTTCACTTGAGGAGAAAAAGGGTGATTTTTGTAGATGGAGAATATCACAAACTCAAGGAAATAAAGGCAGTGTTTGCCTCTCCTTACATGCTAAAATTTACAATTTCTTAATGGTAGTGACACTGCTGGGGAAAAAAATGTATGTTTTGATTGCCAGTGACAGCTACTAAATGTGTGGAACAGAACAGCATATAGCAAGGCTGTCATCTGATCTGGTGTAGCAAAACTGGAAAATCTCTGCCTCCTAACAGGGTGGCTTTGAAATTAATCTGAAGAGGAAAACTGGAGAGTCTGAGATGTGCTTGTTAAATGGCATGCACCTGAAAACACACCTCCAGAACAACTCTAGATAAAGTACCTGTTCCTCTTGGTGGTCCCCAGACTTTGTGGCTAGGCGGTCCACAGAGCTTCAGCCATTGGTCAGTGAAGGACTCTAGCTGTGCATAGTCCCCTTGCCACCACCAGACTTTGATATTCCTGTGTGCAGAAGTTGAATGTCGCCTTCAGCAATTCTTGCAGTTATCAGGCCTGTCGCACCTATCATCACAGCCCAGATGTGCACCCGCTCCTTACAGCCTTCAGATTTGGGTACTTCAGGAACAGCTGGTTGAGGCACCCTTGCTGTCACTAGAGCAGTTCCTGCTTTTATCCAGGAGCAGTGCAGGAAAAGCTGAATGGTGTAGGCTTTGGTTTTAATTGGTGTCATGACCAGGGAGGGTTTGTTATATTCTCCAAGGATATATTAGTCTCTCCCATCATGTCAAGAGCATGAACCGATTGCGTCATGGAGTTTCAGGAGGGCCTCAGAGCTGTCTGTCTAATAGGAGGCAGGAGGTGGGCAGTTACCAGCATTGCTAGGCCAGTTTTGAGCTGCACCCAGAAAGAAAGCTGCACCCAGAGGCTGTAAAGTGTACTCAGGCTAGTACTGGATTGTGTCTGGTTCTTCTCTCTTAGTGCTCTTGGATTTATTCCCAACAGGACATCTTCAAACAAGCAACTGAGGACAGGCTAACAAGTGCCAAGGAGCTGCCTTACTTTGAAGGCGATTTCTGGCCTAATGTGCTGGAAGAAAGCATTAAGGAGCTGGAGCAGGAGGAAGAGGAAAGAAAGAAGGAAGAAAGTACTGCAGCTAGTGAAACAACAGAGGTGAGTTAACTTCAGATCCTCTGCTTCTGGCTCACAAAGCTTTGATGCTTTGATAAATTAGACAGCTCACATCCAGCAGACCTGAGAATGTCGTGTGTGTCAGGTGTTAAATCGGGGCTCCTTTAACTGCATTCCTGGTTTCCTTTTTGGGTAACAGACAGAGTGGTGGCTTGTTACTTACTTCAACAGAATCAGAAGGCAGTTCTGTCAGTTCAGTATCTCTGTCCTCAGAGGAATGTGTGAGAATGCTTTTGGATTACATCATGATTACTCTGCCTGCTTGTAGTTACTTGGTTTTTGGTTCACACCTTCACAAATCACCTCAGTGTTTGCATTTTGAAAGATGCTCCATTTTGCAGCCGTTTGTGACAGCAGGAGGCTGAAATTTGGAAGTATTTATTGCAGGCTTTGCATCGATGTGAAACATCAACCCTGATGTGGATGTTCCTTCGGCATCATTCTCTCTGTGTATAAAAAACAACAAAACAAAAAAGCCCAATTACTTGGTTTTTTTTTTTCCAAGGTTCTGGCCTTACTCATTTTTATTTCTGTCTTGATTTTAATCTGTAAATGCTCTGACCGCTTTTATACTGTCCCTTCTGCTTGTGATTTGCAGCAGGGTGTTTTGAAAACAAGTTGTAGTAGTCTGGAAGATTGAGGTGGAACCAAAAGCTTTAACTAGGGAAAATCGGCATTCAGCTTCCATGCCATGACAATTTGCATACAATGTGTATTCTGTGTGGTGGAGGTGCAGTGATGGACCTTAATCCATCAATTTTGCTATGTCAGAAGGTTCCTTATTAAACCTTAGCAGCTCCTTCAAAACCAATAGAGTTTGTTAGTTTGTGTGTTATGGAACCCATAAAGTTAATAGTTTTCACCTTACTCCTTCTGAATTTAACTTTCTGTACTGAAGTACTTCAACAAACATAACAGTATGAAAGTAATTGAAAGAGAAGGTTTGGGATTGCAGGTGCAGTTCCTCTTCTGCTGTGAGTATCACTGTCAATAAATCAGAGCCTGCCCTTCCAGTGAAGACACCAGCAGAAATCTTTGCTTCTAACATGAGGGGAAAAAGGTGTGTTCAAAAGCCCAGAAGAGTTCACCATAAACTCAGACCAGTGCTGTCCCTAACGTGAGAAGGTGCAGCCTTAGCTGTTGGTATCCTTGTGTTGCCACTTAATGCCATTGGTGTCACTTGACGTACCAAGGGAACAGAATCTGCATCCAGCTCACTGAAGGTGACATCTGAAAATCCAACAAACAATGCAGCAGTGTTGTCTTTGCTCAGGAAAAGGAGTGAAATTAAAAGGGTAAGAACTTCAGTGCAGCCACCTGAACTTGTGTCACTTTATGGAGGAAACTGTGCTCAATAGTGGAGATCTCAGTCTTTGCACTTTGGTTTGTTTTGAGATGGTGCTGAGTCTGTCTTTTTTTAAGTTCTTAGACCTAAAACTTTACGTGGAGAGAAATCTGCTTAAAAGTCATCACGTGCTGTGAGTTTCACCTAAATGGGGTCTGAAGAAGTGGTAAATACTCAGTAGTTTTTTGAAGATGTTTCTGAAGGGACAAGGCTCAGTCACTAACCATGTGGTTGGCATCTCTGGCAAACCTGGCTGACTGTGTGAGATGCTGTCAAAAGCAGTAGTGCAGAAACAACCTCACAGCTTCTTAAAACTCTTCAGAATAACTTTGTACAATGACCAAGTATAAGCATGCTAAAAATGGAGTAGAAAGAAAACTTATACCAGTAGCTAAGTTTGTCTGTTCTTCCTTGTGGTGTTTCAGTGTTAAAATCTCTGATTTTACAACTCCATGAAAGGAGGTTGGAACAAAGTTGGAGTTGGTCTCCTCTCCCAGGTAACAAACAACGAGATGAGATGAAACAACCTTACGTTGCCCCAGGGTAGATTTAGGTTGTACATGAGGGACAATTTCTTCCCCAAAAGGGTTGTCAAGGCCTGGTCCAGGCTGCCCAGGCAGTGGTGGCATCCTCATCTCTAGAGCAGTTTCAAAGCTGTGTAGATGTGGTGCTGAAGGGACATGTTTGATTGGTGACCGGGCAGGACTGGGTTAATGGTTGGACTTTGATCTTGGAGGTCTTTTCCAGCCTTAATGATTCCACAGTTCTGTGATGCCCTGGAGCACATAGGCAAAGGAGGGCATCCTTGACTTCCAGCAGGGCATGAGGAAATTTTACGGTGAAGAAAGCAAAGTAGGAACATATAGTACCTCTTTTCTGACACGTTCAAATCACTTAGAGGTCTGTCTGCTTTTCTGTAAACCAGTGTCATTTTAATTTCCAAATAGATTTGGTCCAAAGGGCCATAAAATTAGTTACAGAAACTCTAGGACTGGGCATGGAATTCCTATCCCAGCCCAATTAATGGCATGGAAGCATGGTGACAGCCCACATATAGAATTGCTCTCTTCAGATGGAACATTTTTGTTTTCTTTGAGTAAATGTGGTTGTGGATAAATAAACTCTGTGTGTGCTTGTACATAGTGTTCACCAAGGTTTCTTGGGTGTGTATACATCAAAATATATATTGGAGTATTTCAGCAGCTTATGTTGAATGTTGTGCTAACCACTGTTCTGGCAGCTAGAGAGGGGTGCTGCTGAGTGCTGAGCTCCCTGCCGAGGGCTTGGGCTTTTCTTTTTCAAGGACACAAGAAGTCTGAAAGTTATTTCTGTTTTCTCAGGTCATCCAAATAGCATCATCTGCTATTTTTTACTCTCTTTACTTGCTTCTTACACTGAGTATATGGCCACTGTGGTCTGTGTTGTTGCAATTTGGGCACAAGCAAAGGTTGGGGGGTGGATTTTTGAATTTTTTGTTGTTGTTTCATAAGCAGCTGTAAGTCTTCAGGATGGAGAAAAAATTATTTTGTTAGTTTTGAATCCTCCCCGTTCTTCTGTGTGACTAGCTCAGGTTTTACTCAGTGAAAACAAATGAACCGTCATCAAATCAGAGCTCCAGCAAGGATGTGAAACCCTAGATGCACCACAAAGCCAAATATTGCACTTCTGGATAGGTTTTTTTAAGTCCATTTCATTTGTAACTCATTTTACTATCAAGTACCAGCAAGAGCTTGTAAAGCAAGAAGCAGAGATTGAAGTGCAGTGTTGGAGAAGGAGAAACACAAGTGTGAGATAGGAATGATTGTTGTCGTTATTATTTAATGTATATGCAGACTTGAAAAATCTATTTTTAAACAGTGCTTGAATTTCCCTGCCAGTTTGGCTTTGGCTTTTTCCTGGAAGGTGGTATATATTTAACACAGTGTTTTGCAGGAGCTGGAACCAAGTTCTGTTGGTGCCAGCTGAGGTGTTTCCTTTCAGCTGCAGTGAATGAGAGAGGGCTCTACAAAGTGTAACATCTTTTCCTCCACCGCCTTCATTGCAGGGAAGCCAGGGAGACAGCAAAAACGCCAAGAAGAAGAACAACAAAAAAACCAACAAGAATAAGAGCAGCATCAGCAGAGCTAACAAGAAGAAACCCAGCATGCCAAACGTGTCCAATGATCTGTCCCAGAAGCTGTACGCCACTATGGAGAAGCATAAAGAGGTACTGTCAAAACATACTGCCTGAACACAAGGTTTTATTCCTGTAAATCCAGGCAGGATGGAGTTCAGAGCTGAAAAATCAAGAGGAGCAAAGCTTGTGATTGTGCTGAGATTCCACATGGTGGAAGAGATTAGCCTAAACTAAGTTAATTAGGTAACCTTTGTAGAACACCAGTACTGCCACAGGCTCTCTCCTGCAAGATTATCTAACCTCTTTGTTTATTTGTTCCCCTCCGTTTATCTGCAGGTCTTTTTTGTGATTCATTTACACGCTGGGCCTGTAATTAACACTCTGCCTCCCATTGTGGACCCCGATCCATTACTTAGCTGTGATCTGATGGATGGGCGAGATGCCTTCCTCACCTTAGCCAGAGACAAGCACTGGGAGTTCTCCTCGCTCCGCCGGTCCAAGTGGTCCACACTCTGCATGCTGGTGGAACTGCACACCCAAGGGCAGGATCGCTTTGTCTACACGTGCAATGAGTGCAAACATCATGTGGAAACAAGGTGGCATTGCACTGTCTGTGAGGTAGGTGTCTGTCACCAGAATCTTCTGTGCCCTCTTGCCCTGCAGCCGAGCTTGAATTTTTTTTTTTTTTCCCTATTCTCCAAAGTTCCTCCAAATGAAGCCTGTCTTAACGGAAGGGCTCCTAGTCCTTAAGGGAAGGTGATTACCTCTTCTTCTGGACAAAGCGTCTGTTTTCTCAACATGAAAACCTCTCAGTACTCTGAGGGCTACAAAGATGCTGAGGGGCCTGGAGCATCTCTGAGGAGGAAAGGCTGTGAGAGCCCTGGGGCTGTTGAGCCTAGAGAAGAGCAGCCCCAGAGGGCATCTGATCAATGCTCAGCAAGGTCTAAAGGCTGGGCAGCAAGAAGATGGGGTCAGATTCTTGTCAGTAGTGCCCAATGACAGGACAAGGGGCAGTGGGCAGAAACCAGAACCTAGGAGGTTGCATCTGAACAGGAGGAGAAACTTGTTTGGTGTGAGGGTGCTGGAGCTCTGGAGCAGGCTGCCTGGAGAGGTTGTGGAGTCTCTTTCTCTGGAGAGATTCCAAACTCAGATGGACATTGTGATTTTGGGCAAGCTGCTGTGGGTGACCCTGCTTTTAGCAAGGGGCTGGATTGGATGATCTCCAGAGGTCACTTCCAGCCTCATCATGTTGGGATTCTGTGATTCCATGGAATGGCTTCTGCTGCATCATTTATCTCAGTGTGGCTCCTCTGCACAGACAAGTCTTTAACTTTGAAGAACTTTAGGGCTACGTGGTAGGGTGTGATGGCATCAGCCTCACCTGTATCTGCAGGGCACTGTCTCACCCACATAAAATAGAGGTCCATGAGAGGAGTTAGTGTATTTCTGCCAGGCAGCTTTCATTCTGCTTTATTCATGCTGTCAGTAGTGCAGCCAGGTGTGTCCAGGCTGCCACAGAGCTGGGGAAAAAGGCTGCCACAACTCCTCCTCATTGTCCCTTTGGCCCAGCATTAGTGGTTCCTTGCCCTTCAGATCACGCTAATTGCTTCCTAACTTGGCTCAATACTTTTAATGACCAGTATAGATCACTTCTGCTGAACTGTGCTAGAGAGCAATTATGCATGGAGTTATACTGGTCAACTTGAGGAGAATTTGGCCTCCAGAGGGCTTGTGATGACCTCTGGCTGTAGCTGAACACAAAGGGGAGAAAAAAGGAGTAAGTGCAGGCTGTTTTTCACACTGCAAGTTATTGCCAGGTATGCAGTGGAAGAGTCTTAATTAATCCCTATGAGGAGAGCATTGACCGGGCCTTCTTGAGGCAAGGCTGCAGGAAATGGATCCTGCACACTAGGGGAATAAAGTAGTGGAAGGAAGTATGGCCTTAGGTTTCTTTTGAGTACTTCTATGTAAGGAAGTGTCCTTCCTCCAGCAAAGAATGACAGGGCAGCGAATAGCTGGGGTGTGATCAGGTTTTCAGGTAAGTGCCTGTCTTAGATTGAAGCTTCTGCTTCATTTAAGGGTCACTCTAGAGATTTTACAAAATATTCTGCCCCTGAGACCCCCTCTTTGGTGTTGGAGCCAGCTCAGGAGTCCTCAGCACAGGAGAGACTTGGACATGTTGGAGCAGGGCCAGAGAAGGCCACAGAAATGATAGGAGAGTGGAAACCTTCTGCTGTGAGGCCAGGCTGAGAGAGTTGGGGTTGTTCAGCCTGGAGAAGAGAAGGCTCCAGGGAGACCTGCTGGTAGTCTTTCAGTGTTCTGAAACACTCCAGCATTACTACAGACCCAGTGTTCAGAGTTTGTGAGAAACCTGGAGAAGGAGATTTTCACAAGGACATGCAGTAATAGACCAAGGTCAATGGTTTTAAACTGAAAGAGGGGAGCTTTAGATTAGATACAGGGAAGAAATTCTTCCCCAGTGAAGGTGGTGAGTCACTGGAACAGATTGCCTGGAGTTGTGGAGACTCTAAGCCTGAAGTGTTTAAAGTCAGGCTGAATGGGATCTTGAGCAACCTGGTCTAGTAGAAGGTCTCCCTGCCTATGGCAGGGTGGTTGGGACTAGATGATCTTTAAGGTCCCTTCCAGCCCAACCCGTTCTAGGATTTGTTCTTTTTGTTTGCACCCCCTGAAACTCAAAGTGGCTCACTCTGCACCATTCTCCTGTTCTTTGGCTGGCTTGGTTAAGTGCTTCGTAGACAGCTGAACTCTGGGTTTTAATTTGCTTTCAGGACTACGACCTCTGCATTAACTGCTACAACACTAAGAGCCATGACCACAAGATGGTTAAATGGGGCCTGGGTCTGGATGATGAGAGCAACAGCCAAGGAGAGCAACAGTCAAAGAGCCCCCAGGAGTCGCGCCGGCTGAGCATCCAGCGCTGCATTCAGTCCCTTGTCCACGCCTGTCAGTGCCGCAACGCAAACTGCTCCTTGCCATCCTGCCAGAAGATGAAACGGGTTGTCCAGCACACCAAGGGCTGCAAGCGCAAGACCAACGGTGGCTGTCCAGTATGCAAACAGCTCATAGCTCTTTGCTGCTACCATGCCAAACACTGCCAAGAGAACAAATGCCCTGTGCCATTCTGTCTCAATATCAAACACAAACTCCGCCAGCAGCAGATCCAGCATCGCCTGCAGCAGGCTCAGCTCATGCGCAGAAGGATGGCTACCATGAACACCCGAAACGTGCCTCAGCAAAGTTTGCCTTCTCCTACCTCAGCAACGCCTGGTACCCCCACACAGCAGCCAAGTACACCGCAAACACCACAGCCTCCTCCCCAGCCCCAACCGTCCCCTGTAAGTATGTCACCAGCTGGCTTCCCCAGCGTCTCCAGAACTCAGCCCCCTACTACTGTTTCTACAGGAAAACCTGCAAACCCGGTCTCTGCGCCTCCACCTCCGGCTCAGCCTCCGCCAGCCGCCGTGGAAGCGGCTCGGCAGATCGAGAGAGAAGCTGCCCAGCAGCAGCAGCAGCTCTACAGGGTCAACAACATCAACAATGGCTTGCCTCCTGGCCGCCCAGGGCTAGTAAACCCATCGGTGGGTTCAGTGAACCAGATGCAGCAGGTCAGCATGAATGTACCACGGCCCAACCCTGTTGGTGGGCCAGTGATGTCCAACATACAGGCGGGACAGTGGCAGTCGCCCCCAATGCCACAGCAGCAGCCGATGCAGCCAGGCATGGCCAGGCCAGTCATGCCAATGGCCACGCCGCAAGCCGTGGCTGGGCCGAGGATGCCGGGCGTGCAGCAGCCACCACGCAGCATCCCTCCGAATGCACTTCAGGACTTACTGAGGACCTTGAAATCACCCAGTTCTCCACAGCAGCAACAGCAGGTTCTTAATATCCTTAAATCCAACCCTCAGCTTATGGCAGCTTTTATAAAGCAACGAACAGCCAAATATGTGGCTAACCAGCCTGGGATGCAGCCGCAAGCGGGCATCCAGCCCCAGCCTGGGATGCAGCAGCCACAGACTGGCATGCAGCAGCCGGGCATGCATGCCCAGGCAGGGCTGCAGAACATGAATGCAATGCAGGCAGGAGTGCAGAGACCCAGCGTTCCTCCCCAGCAGCAAGGGATCGGAGCTATGAACCCCCAGGGACAAGCGATCAACATCATGAACCCTGGACACAACCCAAGCATGGCCAACATGAGCCCACAGTACAGAGAAATTCTGCGGCGGCAGCTACTGCAGCAGCAGCAGCAACAGCAGCAGCAGCAAGGAGGGGCTGGCATGGCAGGAGGGATGGCGGGACACAACCAGTTCCAACAGCCGCAAGGACCGGGAGGGTACCCTCAGGCCATGCAGCAGCAGCGGATGCAGCAGCACCTCTCGATACAGGGGGGTTCCATGGGACAGATGGCTCAGATGGGACAGCTGAACCAGATGGGCCAGCCCGGCATGGGGGCCGATGGCACCCCCAACATCCAGCAAGCGCTGCAGCAGCGGATCCTGCAACAGCAGCAGATGAAACAGCAGATAGGGTCCCCTGGGCAGCCCAACCCCATGAGCCCACAGCAGCACATGCTCTCAGGACAAGCGCAGGCATCTCATCTCCCGGGCCAGCAGATCACCACCTCCCTCAGCAACCAGGTGCGCTCCCCAGCACCCGTTCAGTCTCCCCGTCCCCAGTCCCAGCCGCCACATTCCAGCCCGTCACCCCGGATACAGCCCCAGCCGTCGCCGCACCACGTCTCTCCCCAGACTGGTTCCCCCCACCCAGGACTCGCAGTTACTATGGCTAGCTCCATGGATCAGGGACACTTGGGCAACCCCGAACAGAGTGCAATGCTTCCACAACTAAACACCCCCAGCAGGAGTGCGTTGTCTAACGAATTGTCTCTGGTCGGTGACACCACTGGGGACACACTAGAAAAGTTTGTGGAGGGTTTGTAGCATTATGGGAGCATCACTTTTAGCAGCAGCATTTGTTTTTGGGTTTTGGTTTTGGTTTTTTTTTCTTCTTTTTCTTTTTCTTTTTTTTTTTTTTTTTCCCAGTTGTTGTTCCTTTTTGTGTTCTTGGACATTTTGTACTGAAAATTCAGACATCTGGGTTGTTTTGAATCCTAGATGGAACTGCTGCTTCCTACCCGTGGAAGAATGAATTGCTGTTTAACAAAAAAAAAAAAAACCACACCAAAAAAAACAACAAAACAACAAAAAA
>WBNM01017126.1:0-57819 GCA_013399055.1 Ramphastos sulfuratus | reverse complement strand
AACAAGAAAAGGAAAAAAAAAAAAGGAGGAAAAAACAAAGAAGAAAAAACCCCACAATAAAAAGAAAACTACAACAAAAAACAAACAAACAATACAAAGAATATATTTTTTTGTTAAAGCCAGGCGGTTAAAAATATCTCTTTTGTGGGGGTTGTTTTTTTGGGGGGGGTTTGTTTATTCTTTTTTTTTTTCTTCCTTTTTTTTTTTCTTTTTTTGTTGCTGTTGACTTTTTTTTTTAATGGGGGTGGGCTATGGGAGGTGTGGGGAAACCAACTTCATTATATTCAATATTTTTTATTTGTATTTTCAAGACTTTAAACATTTGCGTTTAAAAGAAGAAAAAAGACAAAAAAAAAAAGACAAAAAAAATGTAATATTCAGAAACTGTTTCCTGAAATAATGAAATAATGCAACCTTCTAATGTCAGCCCCAGCAACTTTGCAACGTTGCTGGAAGATTTGTTTTTCTATAGTGAACTCTGCAGACGTTTGAAGTATTACCCCTTGGGAGGATAGGAAGTGACTCTTGCACACATCACCACACATTGGCCAGCGCCAACCCCCTCTTTGTCTTGCAGATGTAGAAATTGTTGCTTTGTTTCTCTGACTAAAAAAAAAAAACTGGTTTTTAGATGAAAAAAAAAAAAGAAAAAAAATACAACTAGGGATGATCACTCTTAGGCCGTGCTGATTTGAATAGAGAAGAAGCATTCTTTTCTTTCTTTCTTCTGTGTGAAACTTGAAATGAGGAAAAGCAATTCTTAGTGTAAATCATGCAAGCGCTATAATTACTATAAATAAGAGGAAAAAAAAAATCCAAGATGATTCAATCACTGTATAGAATGGTAAAAAAACAACAAACAAAACAAAACAGAAAACAACAACAAAAAATAAACACAAACCAACAAACTCATTTCTTACTTATAGTATCATATTGTTAAATAAACTGTGTGCAACAGACAAAAAAAAAAGGGTGGTCCTTCTTGAATCCATGTACATGGTATTAACACTTAGTGTTTGGGGTTTTTTGTTTATGAAAAAATGCTGTTTTCAACATTGTATTTGGACTATGCATGTCTTTTACTTTGGGTTTTTGTTTTTGGTTTTTTTTTTCCATTGTATATAAAGTATTGCTTAAAATTGATATAAATTACGGAAGTTTTTAACATGTATTCTGTTCTTTTAAAAAAAAAATCCATGTAAGAATGTTTAAGGGGTTTTTTTTTCTGGTTTGTTTGGGTGGGTTGTTTTTTTTGTTGTTGGGGTTTTTTTTTTAATTTATTTATCTATTTTTTTGGATCATGTTCTTTGTAAGACATAGCAATGAACATCCAGCCGGAGACCAGCCGTAGGAGCAGCGCCATTCCTGCAGCGACTCCTAGGTAGAGGGTCTGGTTTCTGACACCCGGTAGCAAGAGCTTCCCTCTGCAGGGAGAGGAGAGGAGGAAGGGAGTGGAGTGGTGCCCACACCTGGAGTATTTGGAGGGGTTCAGCCATAAAGGGTTAACTGGAATAAATTATTTACTAGCCGTTGCTTTTTTACAAACTGTGCTACTTTAGAGAAGGATCACCAATGAGAGGGAAATAGAGAGTATTGAGTTAATTCTAGGCTAATTTATTTAGTCTACAGTAAAATATGAACCTATTGACTTTAACACTATTTTTCTGCTGTTAACTCTGAGTCTAGATTTGAGGGTTTTCTGTGGAATAAAAAATAACAAATCATGTCCATGTTCCCTTTCATATCCTGTCACATGGCCCTGGGACATCTCTCCCCAACCCTCTTTCAGTGAATTGCTTCCTTAGAGTTGAAGCGTCCAGGGAAGCTTTTCCCAGTGTAGGTGCAAGCTCAAAACCTCAGCCAGGCTCCAGCGTCCTCGCTCAGACCTCGAGGCCTCTCGCTGGTGGGATTGGCAGCAAACCCAGCCTGCTGCTCTCCCGCCTGGCTGCCACTCCAGTGGGGGAGCACTGGGCACGTGTGGCCTTCCACCTGGAGTCAGCATTCCCTCCAGCCTTGCCTGCTCCCAGGAACGGTGCTGGGGGGCCCAGCGGGAGAAGAGAAAATAATTTATCTGCACTTTTATCCCTGTGCTGTGAAGAGCAGCGTGTGGACATGCTGCATGGCTCCTTTTAACTGTAGATGGTCTCTGCTTCAACCCTCCCTGCCAACTCTGACCTGCTGTACCTTTTTCCACTGCCATCGGATTCATTTGCGCACCCAATGTGTCTTCAGCAATTCAAGATGTCAATATTGGGGGCTGGGGTGAGGTCAGTGAACACTAACCCAGAGCTTGTCCAAAAGAAATTGCTGTTTAAAAAAAAAAACAAAAAAAAACCAAAAACCAAACAAAAGAGGGGAAGCCCTGATGCTGTGTCTCACGCTGTGTACTTTTTTAAAAAAAAAAAAAAAAAAGAAGAGGAAAAATACTATATTTGTGATCAAAAAGAGGAAACAAAATGTGCTGGTGTTTATAATAAAAGCTGGTAAAATTGCTTGGTTTGAAGGATGGTTCCCCTTGGCTGCTGCCCACTGGGATCAGCGGAGCCTGACAGCAGGACTAAGATAACCATGCTCAGTCTCACTAATACCTTTAAGTAGCCTCCATTTTAAAACCAGCAGCACCACTTCCGGATGTGGATAAGCAAGAGTCCTGCTTGGAGCACAGAGGTGGTGATGTGGCCCTCGGGCTGCAGCTCATTTGGGTTTCTGCTCCTGGGGAAGAGTGGAGAAAAAGCCTGATGGAAAGCAAATATTGGGAGTGTTTTAAGAACAACCTGAAGTATGTTGAGAACATGGAGCGAGGGACAGATTTACCTGTAGTAATCCCAGCTTGCTAGAGCAGTTTAGATAAGAGCAGGTATTTTACCAGGGAGAGAAGGGATGTACAGAGCTGGAGATGAGGAGAGGCTGGGCTCCCTGCAGCTTCAGGAGCCTGCACTTCGGTCTTTTTTGGGTGTCAAGAGGAAATTCAGCATATCTGAGGACTGGATGAGCATCTCATTTTTCAGGTCCTCAGTCCTAGCCTTCGTTTGGATGGGGAAGGTATTGCTGATAAGGAACAGCATCCCAGAAATGAGGATTGATAAGGCAGTTAGTGCAGGACCTTCATCACAAGGGCTGGCTACCAGGCTCCCCTTAGTGAATTCTGGAGGAGGTGGCAGTGATTAAATCTGAACAGCTTGGCCCTCTGCTCTTCACTTCTCCAGCTCTCTGCCATGCTCCGCTCTGCTGCTAGCTCTCCTGCCTTCTCCTAACAGTGCCACCATAGCAGGCTGCGAGATGTTTCTTTTTGCCACAGACACACCAGATGAACTTCACTTTCTCAGATGCGCTTCACTTTCTCAGATGCTCCCATCAAGCCAGAAATCTGCCCTCAGCATTCCCTGTTTTGGTCTTCCACCTGGATACACTGGAGCAAAAGGGTAAGTGATCACAGCAGTGGGCCAAGGAAGAGGAGCCCTTCTCTGTCAGGGGTGCAGCAGGTGCCAAAGAGCTGGGGACAGGAACCCCATTGGAAGCCAGCAGTGGTCCTTGTCCACAGCCATAGCAGCAAAACGTTCTGGCAGGTTGGCAGCAGCATACAGCAGCACATGACAGCAGTTAATGGCTTACAGGTGATCTGGGTGTGCACCAAATGCTGCTTTCAAAGCAGGTCACAGTCCTTGATGGTCTTAATGCAGTAAAGATGGAGCAGCCACTCAACCTGGAGGACCACAGCAGAGTACACAGTGTGCAGGGGCCGGCTTCCTCAGTGCTTCCTCTCTGCAGCTGGGACGTTTGCATGGGGAGCAGAATGATCTCTGCCACCTGCAGCATGCTGCCAGGGCAGCAATCGGATCTAGTCACTGTCAACTGCTGGATCATCAACGTGGGCCTGGACAGAGGAGAAAGTCTGCACTAGATCCTCTGCAGTCTCCAATCAGGAACATGCCTCATGGCTGAATGGTCAAAGCACATCTGTGGCAGGAAGAGGACTCGGGTGTTTCACAGCTGGTATGAGCACTCTGATGTGGTGTCATGGTACAGCAATGCTCAAGAGTGCTGTGGCATCAAGTCAGCTGGAGGCAGCAATGCACACAGCTGCAGGAGAGAAATGTTTGAAAGGGGCTCACAAGTCCTTTTGGGGCTGGCCACAGCAGAGGGACCTCAAGAAGAGGTGGGGGTTGGTTCCAGGTGGAAATGCAGTTTGGAGCAATGCAAACACATTTGTTGCACCTAATCCATAACATCTAGCCTGGCACAAATTCCTCTGCATGCAAATGGATCAGCAGAGTCCCACAGACCAGTTGCACAATTGAGTGGCACATGTAGCTTCTCTGGCCAGCTCCCCCCAGCCTGGGGTTTATGGAGCTGTCTCAGTGATGTGGCTGTGGTTCCCTCCTGAAGGCTTTCTCTGTCTGGAAGTGGTTAGTGCTCACTGAAATGAGACCTGCTTAGCTTTTATTTTTAGCTGTGCCGTTCATTGAGGCCAGGCTTTGCTTTCACCCACGTTCCAATTTCATCTCTCAGCAGAGCACTTTGTTTTCTCTCTCACCTCATGCCATCCACAGCCTTCCTCTAGTACCTCAGCCCTTTACATCTTAATGAACTACACTCTCTGTACTCCCCAGGAGATAAGGAATTTCAGATAAATGGGAAAAGACGAGAATACACAAGCAGCCCGAAGTCAACTAGAGGAGCCTGGCCAGTGTGGCAGGGCTAAGGGCATCTCCAGCCTGGTACAGGCTTTCATTTGTCCTCAGCCCCCTTTGTGGGGAAGCTGAGTGAGACTGTCCTGAGCTCCTGGTACAACCTCTTGCAAGAAACAGGGTCTCTGACGTACACACTGTGTCCTTAGCTGTGAGATACTCTCATAGTGTCCCTGTGAGGAGGGTAGTTGTATAACCTGCCTGGGTTCCCGTAGCTGGCAGGTCCTCAGGGTATAATAAATATGGGATTTGTAACCATCAAACGAGGGAAAGTTTGTAAGTGGTGTCCTGGACTCAGCGTTACCGCCTCTGTTGTAAGATGCACAGAGGGCCTTGAAAAGCCACAGCAGAAAGAGCCCCTGGCGCTGACTGCAATCTGCTTCGCTGGTGCTGAAGGGGGTAAGGCCGAGCCGAGCGAGGAGGGAGTCGACGCGACCGGCAGCCAGACGGGTTTCTCCGCGAGCGCTCGGGCAGAGGGCAAACGGCAAACCCCTCACAGGGGTGCTGAGAAACGACAGCGGCACCGGGGCGGGGTGCGATGCGAGCAGCCGGGGCTGCACCCTGCGCTGTGGGGACGAGGCATAGGCGTGCACCAACTGGGGGGCTTTGGGCCGGCTGGCAGGGTGGAGCCGGGCCGGGAGCAAAGGGGGAGCCGAGAGAACCCAGCAGGCAGCCCGGGACAGGCCAGGCCCCGCCGCAGCCTGAGGAGGCGGCGCCGCGCACGCGCACCGGGCTCCGTGACGCCATCAGCGGGCGCCGGCGGGGAGCGNCCGGCGGGCCCCGGGTGGGCGTAGGCCCGGAGAAGAGAGGGGAGCATGGGGAGGGCGGCGCGAGGCGGGAGCGGGTTCCGGCGGCTGGAGGCGGTGGCTGGGCGCTTGGGCACCCTGCGGCTCGACCCTAGGCTGCAGCACCCCTGCCCGGCGCGGTCCTTCGTCTCCCCGGGGCTGTTCCGTCCTTGGGGACGTGGCGACTCCCTGGGGCCGTGTGTGTACAAGCAGCGAGACTTCACTCGGTTGGGCCCAGCCACAGAGCAGGCCTTCGGAGGAGAAAGGCGGGCTTTGAAGTGCTGGCTGGGGATGACCGCCAGCTCGGGCAGCCGCTCGCCAGAGCCCAGCTACCTCTGTGAGCGCCCGGCCCTCCTGCAGGGAGGAGTTCGCAGGGCTATATAGGGTGTGTCGCAGGCTCAGGGTCACCGCCCGGCTCAGGGGCACGTACCTGCTTCAGGCCCTGTACTGGGTTCGTGTTCGTTTCCTGGCTCGTATGGGGTGTAGAGCGTGTTCGTCTCGCACAGCACGTCCGGGTTCACCCGTTGGCTCATACGGGGTGTATAGCATGCCACACAGGGCACATAGCGTGTCCAGGTTCATCCCCTGGCATTGTATGAGATGTCCAGGTTACGTCCTGGCTTGTGGAGGGTGTACAGCATGCTCAGGGTCATGCACTTGCTCATAGAGGGCACACAACATGTCCAGGTTGTTGTCCTGGCTCATACAGGTCCAGTCTTGTTTCCTACCTTATGTAGGGTGTACAGCCTGTTCAGGTTAACCTACTAGCATATACAGGCTACATGCAGCACATCCAGGCTCATCTCCTGTCTCATTCAGGGTATACAGCATATCCAGGTCGATGTCCTGGCTCATGTAAGGCTACATAGCTGGGTGCTGGGAAAGGAGCAATGGAAGTTGGCATTCCTGTTCTCTGGCTGCTCCAGCTCCAGATAACCTGACAGATGAGCCCAAAGGGTTTGTGTTGCCCAGAGGTGCACTCAGGATTTCACCTAAGAGCTGACAAGAATGAGGGCTGAGAAATTCTGAGCCCTGAGGTCTGGGTTCCAGGCTGTGCTGTCTTAGGGAGGCCAGACCACGTGGGTCAGGAGACATGGCCAGGAGCTGTCAGTAGCTGAGGCATGGTGAGGAGCTTCCTGCCTCTATCTGTGAGCAGCACATCTTGTGCTCAGTGCCTCTTTATCTGTTGTCTGGCTCCTAATGTACAGATTTGGAGGTTGTCAGTGTGGTCTGTGGTTTCCCTGTGAGTTATATGACAGAGGAAGTCATGTGACAAATATGGTCACTATCAGGGTCACACTGTTAGATTTATTGTGCCACCAAGTGCCACTTGGGTCTGTCTGGGCAGTTCAGTTCTTCCACCACGGAAATCCCTGGTGCCTTCTTATGTCTGTGACTAAGGAAGAAGCTGTGTACCTCCAATGGATTAGGTGTGCACCAGCAGAGCCAGAGTTTTATCCCTCAGCCTGTTGCCCGAGTCCATTAGGGAAAAAGTGGTGAGCATAAGCTGGAGTGGAAGTAAAGCAGGAGAGGCAGGAGGTGATTTCCCTTCACTCAGATGCAGGTGGAGAGCCCTAGCTTTGGGGTAAGCCATCCTTTCCCTTTGGCTGTGATGTGTTGTCTCTTGGCTCTGGCAATGCTGAAAGTGATGCAGGGTTTTCTGGGGGATGTGTTGGTGTGAGCAGATTAGTCAGGGACTCTTCTCCCAGGACCTGGTGCCTTCTCCTCCAGTGAGATGTGAGCTGGAAGCAGCTTGCTGCAAGTGCTCTTCTGTGCAGGCGTGTCCTGAGGCTGACGACTGCACAGTGATCAAGCTATTATGGTAATTTCTGCTGACCCAAATTCTCCTCTTTGTTTTGAGCTGCCTGCTGCTTTGTGCTCAGTTCCCCACCCCAAATGCCTGCCTGACGATCGGCTTGGCTCCTGGCAGCCCTCTCCCAGGACAGGCTGTGGTTTTGGTGGCATTACTTGGGCATCCTGAGGCATTCTGGTGCCTGGGTTGAAAGGAGCCCCTGAGACCAAGGGTCCCTGCTGTGTTGCCTGTGTTCAGGGCCATGTATGCGGAGAATCCCTTAGTATTCATACAGAACTGAAAATTGGAGAGCAGTGTGGGTGTCTGCAATCTCTGACAGTGCAGATGGGGCCATGATGCCACATGGAGTCTGATGGAGCTCAGCATTTGATTAACCTGACAGAAAAAGACCTGATTTGCCCCAGCACATTGGGGCAGCCAGGGCAAGAGCCATTCCTTTCTTGTCTCATGGTCTTAGGGGTGGGCTCCTAATGGGTGTCTCTTTACCCTGTTAACTCAGCAGACACTTTCTCAATAGCTTTTATGTGCCGATAATTGTGGTTTTGTACCCAGAATTGCCAGGAGCCTTTCCCCGATGGCCAGGCCAAGGGCTCAGCAGGAGACAAAGGAGCTGAAGAAGCTGCAGCTTGTATTTAATGAGCCTTGTCTCTACCTGGCTGTTAATTAAAGATGACAAGATCAAAGATTACATAAATCCAAAAATAACTTATTAGTTGATGGGTGATGATTTATTGTTGTGCTTTAGAGGTAAAGAGGCAAAGAAATGGATGCATCAGAGGTTGTAAATGGCTATTCTAGAGCTGGCTGGGGGGGAGGGGGAGGGTTGGGGGGGGGTGGCTTGCTTTGTGGCTCCAGAGCCTTGCTGCCTGCAGAAGTGGCCTTAAGGTTAGCATGGAGCCGCTGCTCGTCTGCATTTTGGGATCCTAGAGTCCAGGATGGAGAAAAATCCTCTTTTAGCCTGGACAAGAGGAGGTTCAGGGGAGACCTCATTGCTCTCTACAACTACCTGAAAGGAGGTTGTAGCCAGGTGAAGGTTGATCTCTTTTTCTCAGGCAACCAGTGACAGGACAAAAGGACACAGTCTCGAGCTGCACCAGGGTGGTTTCAGGCTGGACATTAGGAAGTTGTTCTTCACAGAAAGAGTGGCATTGGAATGGGCTGCCCATGGAGGTGGTGGGGTCACCATCCCTGGAGGTGTTTAAAAGGAGACTGGATGAGGCACTTAGTGCCATGGTTTAGTCAGTTAGAAGGTATTAGGTGATAGGTTGGACTTGATGATCTCAAAGGTCTCTTCCAACCTGATTAATTCTGTGATTCTGTGAAAATTCCCTCTTATTTCTGCTGTTTGGGAAACATATATGTGTGCTTGCTTGCAAGCGCAGGGTTTCAGAGCATCCCACACCGTCTACCTTAAGATGAGCATCAGATGTGTTTACACAGGGTTTACACATAAGTAAAGCATGTGGACCCTGGTCTGCCTCAGGCCCCGTCTGTCTGAAGCTGGACAGGTGGACAGCCACACAGTGAGTGCTGTGCTGCTCTCTGCTCCATCCAGCCCAGCTGCTCTGCTCACTGCTCTCCCAGCTGGGCCCAGCCGAGGCAGGCGAGAGGCAGCTGAAGACCTCGTCCTGTGGTAATGCGGCAGAGCTGTTTGTGACGCACAGAGTGAACAGTTATGTGTGTGGGAGGTGTTCAGATGCATTAAGAACTATTTGTGGGCTCTTTTCTTTAAGGGCAGAATGACTGAGGAGTAATTCAAGCTTCTGGCTGGAGAAGTGGATCTTGATTCAAAGCTTTTTGTGAGGAGGAGGAATGAGGACTGACAGCATCCTCGATCAGCTCTCGGGGATGAGGTGCAGGAGCCAGAAGCACTGGCATAGGGGTTTGTGTTCACCTCAGCCAGAGTGAGTGAGAGCCCAGTCCTATGGTCTGGAGTAGCAAGACCTATTCTTAATGACCATACTGGCTGTAGCACTGCTAAGGTGGGCAACAGGTTTGCGGAGCACTTGCGAAGGGAGCTTGAGACCTCCCGGGATGAGCTGGAGGACAACAAGGGGTGTTGGTGAAAGGGCTGGGATGCTGAGTTCACTCAAGGGCTGTGACAAGGTGAAGGGGACTCAGGAGGATTCTCTCCCAGCAGAACACCTGGACTGGAAGGCTGCAGATGGCCTCCAAGGGACATCACAGGTGTGCTTCAGGGTCTCTCACCTTGCAGTGGTTCTCAGTTCAGCCTTTGAGTGGTTTTGTCCCTGTTCATCTGAAGGAAATGAGGCTCTTGGAGGTCTGTGGTTGTTCCTTACTTGGTGGAACAAGCTGCAAGCACAGTAAGCTGTGAGAAACGCCTGGGCCTATCACTGCTTCCAGCCCTTTATGGTGCATACTCAGATTCTGCCCATCCTGCCCAGCATGGGCACTCCTGCCTCCCAAGACAGGCCCGTTATTTGTAGGGCTGGGGAAAGCCGAGTCACCACTCATCCCCAGCCCCACTGCACACCCTCCAGGCTCTCATTCTGGCACAGACCAGTCTTGCTGCAAGTAGCTGGCTTTGGACAGGGCTGGGTAGTGCTGTAATTGGTCTTTTTGCAATTAAGATTGGGTTTGTTTCACCATCCAGCAAAGTGTTCAGCTCACCTGAGCACAATGGAAGGAGAGCTGGGAATCTCAGTCCTTGACTTGTGCCCTGTCTCTTGTTTTCCCTGTTGATGGCTTTGTTGCTGTGTGTGCTGCTTCCCCCAGAGCTGCCTTTGTTGGAGGATGTGATCCCTGTGCTCTGTTATCTGTGCTTGTAAAGTCAAGAGCCAAATGTTTGCTGAGCTGGCTGACAGGCCAAATGGGACTGGTTGGAGTTTGTTGTGGAAGGAGCCTGTTGTAAAGGAGCTGGTTACTCTTGGCAGGGTGAGAGTGAGCAGCAGGAGGTTTGGGTGCATAGAGCCCTGCCTGTTGGTCAGTATTAGTACAGCATCCAGAGAAGCTGTGTGTGCAGCAGAGGCATCTCTGGGAGGTCCAGGCAGCCTCACTTGCACCAGGGTGTTGTGTTTTCATCAATATTAATGTGACAATTGGTGTTCCCTGTTCCCAGCGTGGCCAGGTAGCAGCAATAAGTGCTATAGGATGCCTCTTCCTCACAGGCTAAGTCCTTGTGAAAGCTGCTAATTGCCATCTTCTGGCTGGAATTTTAATTCAGAAGAGACAGTCTGAAGCCCTTCTTGTGCAGTGAAGGCAGTGCCAGTGGGAAGTGGTGGGTGTTTGACTGTGAGGGAACTTCAGTCTTGCTGGGACAGTGTACCTCCCCAAGGGATTGGTCAAGTGGGACCTTTTAAGAGTGCTCCTGCTGCTGATATTTGTGATTTGTACTGAAATGCCTCCAATTGTGTCTTCTAGCAAAAGGAGCAGCATGTCTCCAGAGACAAATACTGCATCATGGGTGCCTCTGGTACAATGTTCGGGCCCCCAGTGTTCCTGCTCTCCGGATGTACAGCACACAGACTGCAGAGAGCAAGGAAGAGGAGCCCCTGCACACCATCATCAGCAACACAGAGAATGTCCAAGGTCAGCATGGACTCAGGTGTCTTGTGGGAGCACTCTTGGAGCACAGGTAGATGGGGGATAAGATCTGACTGCTGCTGTGCCCTGACTGTGAGGGTAAGCCCTCTTCAGTGGCATTTCTGGAGGAGGAACAGGTCTTGGTCATCACATCCTTGCTGGAAGGCTACAGTTAGAAACTTTATTGCATCATCACCTCCCCAGAACTGGGAGGTGTCAGAATGGCTGTTACTGAAAAAAGGAGGCCATCAGAACTGTGGGGAGATGTGGCATCTGAGGGCTTACCCAAGCAATTGATACTCATGCATATATGCAGAGGCTCCATGGGCACCAGAATTGCTTTAAAAGAGACATTTTTGTCTCAAGTCATTGCTGTGGATCATGAAGGTCTAATGAGAATCCTGGTGTCATTCTTTTAGTTGGAACGCATTGCTTTGCACATCTCCACAGAGAGGTGCTTTAAAGCAAAGCCACATGAGCTATCTGAGCACAGAAATAGCATCTTAACTCCACGCTCCTGTGATTTTTCAGGCAGGTACTTTTGAGGCTTCCAAGCTGTGCAGCCCCCAGTAGGGTTGATGCACTGCTGCTGCCCCACCCCAGTTTTGCCCTGGCACTGGGGAATGTAATAGCAAAGCATGGAAGAGGTAGTGTCTGACCCTTGGGTTTCCCATGTTGCTTCAGGGTTCTCTAACGCTTCCAGCAGAATAAATGCTTGTTTTCAAAAGGCCAAGGATGGTACTTCAGTTCAGAAAGTCTTTCTGAGGAAGACTTTCTGGGCACAGGTACTTACCCTCCTGGGAAGCTGAAGCACATGGTGAGACTGTAGTTTTGTTTCCCTTCCCAAGAGGGCCCTGGGGAGAGGCCTTAAAGGTGCGTTTGTGATTTTATTCTAGGTGCAGCCTCTAAACACGAGTTTCAGGCTGAAACAAAGAAACTGCTGGACATCGTTGCCCGTTCCTTGTACTCAGAGAAGGAGGTGAGGCACTCACTACTTGCTGGTGGGTTTGCTGTTGGCAGAGCCCTGTCTGTCAGGGGGCACATCCAGAACTGCAGAGCTGGAAGAGTTGCTGCTCACTTTCCAAGCCAGTTCTGTGCTGCTCACATCATGCTTTCTTGAATGATGCCTTGCAAATGTTTTCAAACTGTGGGTGTGTCCAGGTGGCTCCGTGAGCCTTAGAGCCTCCTGAGTTCAGAGAGTGGGCAGCACAGCTCATTTTGTGGTGAGCTGGGAATTCATTTGTGAGTAGGCAATGAGTTCCCAGGTCTCTGGAGTCCTGTGCAGTGGACACGGCCAGGTGGCACTGTCAGGTTGTGTCTCCTCCCCAGGTGTTTATTCGGGAGCTGATCTCCAACGGCAGTGATGCGCTGGAGAAACTGCGGCATCGGCTGATGGCAGAAGGAAAGGCCCTGCCTGAGATGGAGATCCATCTGCAAACAGACAGTGCAAAGAGAACCATCACTATCCAGGTACTTCCTGTGGCACTTTTTCCCTGCTGCTCCCATCACTGGCCTGTGTCCTGCGAAGCATCAGTGGAAGCTGAGTGGCAGCACAGTCACGTGGATTCCCCAGCCTGCCTAAGAAGTGTTCTGTCCTCAGCTGCACTGTGGTTCTTAATGCTGTAACATCAGAATTTGATAAGAAACCACTGATTTATCTGTTCCCCACTTGTCCCCATAGGAAAATTCGCTGCTTCTCTCTCCCCTCTTAGGAACTATCAGGTGATTTTCTTCCAGCATTTCGGCACACTTTTCCCTGGGCACGTGTGCATTTCCCACTAGGGGAAAAGTTGGGAGTCTGATTTCATCCTAACCTTTCAGGCAGATTTCCCTGACATCCTTAAGTCTTAGGTGTTAAATGGTAGCTTGCAGACCTTCCCTCTTACCTCAGGCTGGGAGATGCTGAGATGGTGAGAACAACATCACAGTGGTCGTTGTTGCTATCTCCTGCTCCAGGAGAGACCAAGTCCAGATGATACTGAGACTCAGTTCTAACATACTGGTGGGACTGTAGATTGTGGCAGTACCATAGCACTTATCTGTCCTTCTTTCTGCAGCCCTGGTTTTGATTGTTCCCTACTGGTGACAAAATACTTGCTTAGAAGGAGGGGGTTCTATTTAAGTATGCTTGCCTCAGTGTTGGGAGGGAAGGTGGAGCTGGACCTTCTCTGTACCTTGATTGCTCTTGTTCATGGCTGTTGCCCAGGGTGGAAGGCTGAGGCTCAGCTTTGGTCTTTTCTTGGTGAGGTTCTGAATGCCCAGAAAGCTCATCAGTAGCTTTCCTGATGGACCAGTGTCAGCCATGAGAGTGCAGTTGAGGACTTGTTCCCAGAAGAGCAAAGAATGAGGGAGGCAGCAGCACATGAGTGAAGGGCAGTCATGGCAGGTTCAGGGGAGCTGTGGCACAGACAAAGCACACAAGCTGCTGTTTTGCATGTGGGACAAAAGCACTGGCAGTTAGGGGCTGCTCAGGTATTTTATACTTGTGTTCCTCTGCGGAACAAGCAGATGCGGTTGCCATGGGGAAGTTAGCACTCATCAGTGGGCAACACAAGCATCAACCCAACCACTCTCAAACCGTGAGGTGGAGGCTTTGCTATTCCTATCACACCTGACTGGTGCATTTTTTGACTGCTGTGTAACACCAGTTCTTTAATGAGCTCTCGCTTCACCTCAAGTCTATTGCCATCCCCATCTTCCTCCTGTCTCTCCCTTTTGCAGTCCTAGCAGACGCTGAGCCTCTGAACCCATCAAGACATTCTTGCAGCTTGTGCCCTGTAACTGTGGAAGCTGTTCCCTGCCTTGGCAGTTTGGGTCAGGGACCCATTTGCTCACCTTGCAGATAGGAGGGTGCATTTGATGTCACACCCAATTAGCCATGTGAAGGATTTGTCTTTTTATAACTCCCTACCTGGCTGCCTGAACATCCCTAATGCAACTAAATGAGTCTTAACTAGGAAGCTTTTAACTGCAGCAATGCTGTGCTCTCAGAGGGGGAGAGAGCAGCACTTCTCCAATCTCCTCTAAGAGGTTTGTCTTCTCAGTAGTGCCTAAAGCTCCTTACTTCCAGTGAAGGGTTTATTTATAACCTCTTGCAGAAACACTGTGTGTAGCGATTATGTTTGAACAAGGCTCATTCAGAACACCTCCCTACCTTTATGGAATGCCAAGGTGCACAAAAACCTGCCTGCAGTGATCGAGGCAGAGATGAACCCCTCCCTTCATTGCTGTTCTATTTTCCATATCCGCTAGGACCTGCCAGAACAGAGGCAGCAGCTCCCTCCTGTGTGATCTGTAGCAATGGTCACAGCAGGTTTTTCTGGGAAGATCTCATTGTCTGATCTAGATCCTTGTCCTCAGATCTTTGTGCTGCTCTTGGCCCTTGGATCTGCTGGATCTTTCCTCTTCCAAGCCCTGCAGCATCTCTTTGTGTCTCACCAGCTGAGAAAAGGCAGGTCTGAAATGTATGATGGCCTCTGTTACAGTCTGTTCCTGAGAGGGATTATCCAGCTCTGGTAAAGGACTACATCCATCTCTGTTAAATGGCTGCAGTTCTGCTTGCTTCTTTGCCAGGGCTGGATTTCAGTCAGAGGAAAAGCAAGACCCAGAATCCTAACACAATGTCCTCCTTCAGGGATATCCTACCTAGGCATTGCAAAGTGCCGTATCAGCTGAGAGGGAAATGTTCACTCACTAGTTCAGTGGATTACACCACCTCAGGTCCTTCACCAAAGCCCCATTGTCTTAGCAAATTGCAGTGTTTCCTCCAGCCCTCTGCAAACTGCCTGGTTCTGTTTCTGGGACAGCTCCATCTGCTAGCAGCCACAGCCTGCAAGGTCAGACCTCTTAAGAAAATCCACTTGACAACGTTAGGGGGGTGTGTTTTCAGTGAGGACAGATCTGCAGAGCTCTGCAGTTCTGCGTGCCAAGGCTTCACAGACAGACCCTCTGATGTGGCAACAGAGAAGCCCTTACAGACCTCAAAGCTGTGGGACAGCAGAGCTCCCCTTCAACACCTGCCTGAGGCTCTGGCGACATGCTTGGCTGTGGTGCAGTCGGTGTTGCTGCTGCACAGCTCTGCCGTACTGCGGTGTCTGCTGGCAGCCCTGCTTGTGCGTGAGCGCAGGGCTGGAGCTCTGCTCGTTGCTGCTGCCTCATTTAGGGCTGGGACAGTGCTAGTGTTAAGAGGAAATTGTTTGAAATGTTTACAGAGCTAATAGCTGCTGCTGCTGCTGGGTGAGGCAGCCTGAGTGCTGTTTTAACGTGCAGAAGCAGTGTCATTGCTGCCAGGGCTTGGGCTGCTCAGTTCTCTTTGCTGGGCTTTCTTCTCACCATCACAGCCATCCAAAATCAGTGTCTGTGAAGCCACAAAATAACAAGTTTGCTGTGTTTGGGAGGAGTTAAAATGACTGCAAACACCACTCCTCCCTGCAACAGCTCCCTGTATCACTGAGCAGATCTCTGCTGGCTTACCAGTTATGAACAGTCTGCACCAAAGCCTGGGTTGTCCTGAGGCTCCAGCAGGAGCTGAGATACTGGGGTGCTAGCACTTCAATGCAGGTGCATCCACATGTCCAGCAAAGCTTGGTGCGCGTACGGAGCTGCTGGTGCACAACTCCATGCTGGGTTTTGTACCAGCAGCCACTGTGCTACCAGGCTGCAGTAGAGAGAAGGGTTATGTCCTCCTCTGTGCAGTACTGCAGCGTCCCTCTGCCACTTGGGCTTGAGGAAGCAGGGAAGCAGGAGATGGGCAGCAGTGCAGGTTGAAAAGGAGGAGTGAAGCTGGCTGCACTTGAAGAAGCCCTGGGTGGAATGAAGCTTGCAGAAACTGATTTCATGGGTGGGTTAGAGCTTCCAGTAGTTGCATCATCTTTTATGCCAGGAGAACCAGAAATACCAACTCATCTCAAATAACCTGCAGCGTAGGAAAGGAAGTGCAGAATCTTTTCTTCCTCTTGATGCCACAATAAGATCATATCCCATCTGAAATGGGAAATTCCAAGGGGATAAAAGCAAGTTCTCTTCTGAACAGCAGATTTTTAACCTGGATGGATGGAGAGCACTATAGGAGTCTCGAAAATAACTTGCAGCACAGGGTACTGGAATGGAAAGCTCAGGCTCCCTGCTTTGGACAGCTTCCATGTAGGGAGGCCAAGATTACCTTGAATCTGTATGCATCAGTTTTATTTTTATTGTGCTGCCTTCTGTTAGTTGCTGCTGCAGATGCTTTATTGGTTCTAAACCAGAACACTGCTCCAGTGCAGCTGCTGTCCTGGTCTTGTGAATTTTAAATCTCTTTAAGCAAGGTATTTAAATAACAGTGGAGGACACTTGCTAATCAGACATTTTGGGATATTACTGAAATGCACGTCCTTATTTTCTGATGTAGTCAGTGTTCTGCTGGTTCCCTGTTGAGGTTTTGTACTGAAGTGTTTCAAGTGTTTGTTTTACAGCAAAGCAAAATGAAAGGCAGAGTAGCTGGGACACATCCCTCTAACTACAGCACTCTGATGCAGCATGGCAAAGGCAGCAGTTAATGGTTACTTAAAGGATTGTTTGTTGTAAGGAGGCCCTACAATAGTTTTAATTGGACTCAGGAAGTGAGCAAGGATGTTGTGTTACCTAGATTTTTGTTTACCAGCTAA
This sequence comes from Ramphastos sulfuratus, assembly GCA_013399055.1. Lineage (NCBI taxonomy): Eukaryota > Metazoa > Chordata > Aves > Piciformes > Ramphastidae > Ramphastos > Ramphastos sulfuratus. Next base: position 41,345 of record WBNM01017126.1, on the reverse strand, counting down.
ACTAAGCAATCAGTTAATTTAAACTAGTTTTGTTGTTGCAATAACGTGTAGGTTTTTTCTGCTTTATCAAAAAGTATGGTGTGAACAGCAGAGCTGAGGACTGAAACTGATCATGGGGCTGGAGGACAGAAAAGAGAGGTCCTCAAGGCTGTGGAGCAACCACAGAGCATTTCGTATTGGGAGCCCTGAGGTGCTGTGTGCCCAACAATTTTCCAGCTGTGGTTGCATGGAGCAGTCTTGGTTTGCAGATGTCCGTGCACAAAGGTTAGAACAAAGGGCAGAGATAGCATAAAGGTCCCAGGAGATTCAACAACAGGTTTTGTGTCTTGGAGGTCTCTACAAACAAAAAGTGCTCAGCTGTTGTCTCTTCAGGGTAAACGTTGCTTCATGTAAAAGTGTGATTGTAGAACTCTTCACAGTCTCTCAGGAGGTGAAGGTCTGTAGGCTGTTGTGTTGGCTTGCTGAGGGACAGGGCTGCAGGAGGGATGGGTTGGGGCAGGAGAGCTGTTTACTCTGCACCCTGAGAAGTCCTGGAAGGAAATTCAGCCAGGTGAGTAGGTGGTTGTTGCACCGAGAAACAGAAGGTCTTCTGTAATTAACCTTCAGCTAACGAAGTGTCAGTGCAATGAACTCTGTTTCATGTTATGCAGTGGTTGGTTTCTCAGAGCTCTGGAGAAGCATTTGGCACTTTGAAGTCTGAACAGATCCCTCACGTCATGTAATTTGTGAAGCCCTGTGTACAATTTGCTCCATGTTTTTATGAGGAGCTCAGCTGTGGTTGCTTTCAGCCTGAAGAAAGTTTTCTTGTAAATTTGAAGGGAGGGCTTGAAACTGCAGGGGAAGAAGAGTTGTGATGTTGATGGTGGAGCAATGGCAATCCTTGCAGTTATGCTGGCTGATGGCAGGCAGAAGGTGTTGGCAGGGGGTTGCGTGGTGGTTCCTGAAGGCACTTTGAGGGCCAGCGGCATGCACAGTGCAGAGTGATGTGAGAAGGGCAGCAAAGCCGTGCCAGCTCCTTCCTTGGATTTCACGGAGCGCTTGTCAGGCCGGCCCGGGGCAGGCTCACTTGGTCCCACGGCTGGCGGGGACCTGCCCTGCCGCAGCCCAGCTCCTGTCTCTCGGCTGCCAGCGCTTCGTTACAGTTCCCCGCTGCAGCGCCCCCTGGTGCAGGGACCGCGCAGCGCCCGGGCCCGCCGCAGGAAACGCGCTGGCGGCAGCGGCCGTTCGAATCGCCATGCCTATCCATGTCATCCGCCCAGGTGCTTCCCTGCACTAGGAAACCTCTGCCTCGCCAGGAGCCTCAGCTAGCCGCCTCAGAGGACACTTTCCCTTCTCTTGGTAGCGTCCCAGTGCTACTGGGGAGCAGTGTTCTGAGCCTGCTGTCGTTTGTTGCTATTCGTCCTCATCAAACCAATCTACAGGAGCTGCCCTGAGGCATTTTGCACTGAGTTTGGCAGGGCACGTGGAATTCCATGGCCAAATAAATTCGAGGGGTAGGGATATTGAAGTTGTTTTTTACTGTAGTGGAATTTGGGAATGATATGCTGTGCTATAAATAGGAATGGATCAGAGGAGTTAGGAGTTCTGCTCAGGGTCTGGCATGAACAAAACCTGAACCAGATGCTGAAAACTTCTCTTACTGGCTTTTTCTTCTCTGGGGGAAGGGACCATGGCAGATTCCTGAGACTTTGCCATACCCTGTTTGTTATTCCTGGCTTTTCATCTCCTGCTGTTGAGATCTTACTGGGCATCATCCCTCTTTTCAGCCAAGCTGACTGACTGGCCTTGCTGTATTTAATGAGGGGAAAGGTGTTGCAGTGCTGTAACTCGTGGGGGGTGCAGAATAAATGTCTCTACCCACACGGCACCTCACTCAGTAACCTCTCAAGTTGACCACAGTTTGATCCTTCAGTTGAGTTAAACATTATATTAAAAAAATATGTACTGACATTAAGTAAATAAGCCCAGTAAATGCCCCGTGTGGGTGGTAGAGGCATGCTGTGCCCCAAGTCACTCTGGCATCTCGCCTCTGAGCCATCTAGCAACAGCCAGTTCTGCTCCAGCTGGTTTTGCTGAATTCCTGCACACCAAATCCCAGCCCTGCTATAACAGCACTTGGGGATCTGCTGGCTACTTTCAGCTGTGAGAGTGCACCCTGCTCACAGGTGCACCAGTGGAGCTAACTCCTCACTTGAACAAGAATCACCTGACCTGCTGCCTTACAGAGCAGCTTAGAGAACTTGTGACTTCTCAGGATCTTTCCATCAGGTAGAGAGGCTGCTGAGATGAGAAGGGAAATGGCACTTGGTTTTCAAAGTGGCATCTCAAAGGACATCGACCTGCTTGTTGCTTCTGTAGAAGAAGTGTGTGGAGCAAGTCTGAAATACATTGGCCTACAGAGATTTTTACTGGGATCCTGTGGGAGGGGGTGGCCTTTTCTAGCTGGGGTTTGCTGTTAGCCATGTTGCCTTAAGGTCATGCAAACATGTAGTGGCAACCAATTAAGTTACAGCCTAGTCTGAGGTTTGCTACAGCCAGAGGATGGTAGTGCTGCAGGATCTGCTGCGTGAGAAGCATGTGCTAGCAGCAGGGAGATGTTTATCTGCAGGCAGCAGTGCAAATCTGGATTAAACCGGGGATGACAACAAGCCATGTGACTTCAAAGTCTGGATGAGCACCTGGGGATAGCCTATTGCCCCTGTGCCAGCTCTAAGGGACCTAGACATTGACAGCTTCATACTCAGGTCCTGTGGAGCATAATGTTGAGGGGCAGAGGAGGGAGGGAAAGACAGAGCAGATGGAGATGGGTGGCTGTAGTGCTTACAGACAAGGGTCTGCATTACCCGAGTTAAGGAATTTGCTGCTCTGTCACTGATTCATGGTGTGAGGGCATTGATTCCCAACCTGCACTTTGGAAGTAAGCTGCTTCTAACTGCTCCTCAACTCTCCTTTGGACTTGTTCAGGAGTGGAAACTCTCTCTGTGTGTGCTCAGCACCTGGCAGCATGAGGCCATGACTGGGCCGAGATCTCTTTCCAGCACTGTCAACCTGTGCACTGTTGCAGGAGTGCAGAAAACAGCCTCTCTTGGCATGCTTGTCTGCTCTGGAGAAATGTCTCTAGTCTGAGCTTTCTGGTGGTTTATAGGCACAAAGGCAGCTGGGGCTGCACCTTGCAGCTGTGTGCCTCTTGAGTCCACTGTTGACAAGCAGGTGGAGTCACAACTGGAAGTCTGCTGGTGCATTTACTACTCAGCTGGCTGGGAGAGAGGGGGAGCAGATGTTGCTTGGGTGGTGTTGGGTAAAGAATCACAGAATGTTAGGGGTTGGAAAAGACCTCAAAATACTGAGTCCAACACCCCTGCCTAGGGGAGGTCACACAAGAAAGCATCCAGACAGGTTTTGAATGTCTCCTGAGAAGGAGGCTCCACAACCTCTCTGAGTAGCCTGCTCCAGGGCTCTGTCCACCCTCACAGTGAAAAGGTTCGTGTGGAACCTCTTGTGCTTCAGCTTGCACCTGTTGCCCCTTGCCCTATCACCATCACTGAGAAGGGCCTGGTTCCTCTGCTGATGTTTCAGCTACAACTGCTATTTCTTTCCAGGACACAGGTATTGGGATGACCCAGGAGGAGCTGGTTTCTAACCTTGGTACCATCGCTCGATCAGGTTCAAAGGTAACTCAGGATGTGGCACCCTTTCTTCCCCACTTAGAAGAGTCTTCTCCAGTTACAGCTACCTTTGTTCTCCTAGTAATTTCTCCTTTCTTTTCTTCTCTTGGCCCCCAGCCCAACTGTGAAATTACACTGCTCTTGGAAGGTGCAATGTACCTGTGAAGCCTTCTAGCTCTTAATGGTCTTTGCTGACTGCTGTGGGAGGTCCATGGTGGGCAGGCAGTGCTAAAGGGTCCTGTGTGTGATGCTGCTGTGCCTGGTTGCCCTCTCTCCTTCCTCCCCAAGCCATCCTTATGGAGGGGCACTTGCTCACTCAGCATTCGCCCTGTTTCCAGGAGGGCAGCAGCTGTGTCCTCATGCTGGCTGGTTTTGTAGAGATGTACCTGACACATGTCTCTTGTCTCTGGAAAGTTTTGTGCTCCTGGTGCTCTGAGCCATCACTCATTTTCCTTTGCTGCTAGTAGCAGTGAGCGTTTCCTAAGCAAAGCTCCCCTTTTCCAGAGGTGTTGGTCTCTGTGGGAGAAACCCTTTTCCTTGGACACCATCCTTGGAACAGTGATGCAGAGGTGTGGGATGAGGATGCTGGGCTGTCTAGCTGCAGTACCTGGTGTAGGGCTGCATCAATGCATGAGGAACCCACCTAGAACAACCTCCCAGTGGTGCCTGAAGCCTCTGTGTGCTGTTTTATCATAGAATGTTTGGGTTGGAAGGGACCTTTAAAGGTCATCTAGTGTCTCCTTTTTTCCTCCAGGCTTTTCTGGATGCTTTGCAGAGCCAAGGTGAAGCCAGCAGTAAAATCATTGGCCAGTTTGGAGTGGGTTTCTACTCTGCCTTCATGGTGGCTGATAAAGTGGAGGTGTTCTCACAGTCTGCAGAGGCAGGAAGCCCGGGCTACCACTGGTCTTCAGATGGGTAAGGCTGCAGAATGGGATGGAAACAGACCAGACCTGGACTGAAAGCTGTGCAGAACAAGACAGGGTGTGTGTGATCTTTCATGACTGGGCTTACTGGTTTAGATCCTGCTCAGATTATCCACAGCCTGGCCGAATGTGCCAGGGTGAAAACCACAAGGACAAACTTACTCTGTCTGAAGAGGTGTGTCATGGATAAAGAGAGTACCTGCCCCTCCTGTTCCTTCCTTGCTGGCAGGCAGTCACCTCAGAAGTGCCCCAGACTGGACAGGCTGATTTCATCTCTATGGTCTAGTTGTCACCTGGGTGTTGGCTCAAGGGCACCCACAGCAGGCAGTGCTGGGCAGTGGCTCTGTAGGCACGTGTCTGCTATGCTCAGCCTTTGCTTTTTACTTAAAGTTGCAAATATCTATGATGCCCAAGCTGTGGACTGCTGGCCTGTGTTCACATTGGATCTTCTGGGAGTGACAAGCCCTACACCTCATTACAATCTCTGAGGAATAAAGAATTTACAGTTATTTAAATTCTTGAAATAATCCCTTGTAAGTGAGGCATCAGGCTGCCTTGGGCTGCAGTCAAGCTGCTGTGCGCTGCATTCTGCACTGCTTTACACTTTGAAGGCTGTTCTGCCATCTCCCTAGTGTTTGATCCCCATATGGCATTCACTTAGCAGTGGGGTAGGACTGGTCACCCAGAACAGGCTGTCTTCAGCAGGGCACAGCTGCTCTTCATCATAACCAATTCCTGCATACTCCAGTGGAGAGCTGAGTCAGGACCCTCAAACGAGTCAGAGCTGTCAGGGAAGAAGGCAGGAGCTTGGGCGTTGGCAGCCACTCTAAGAAATGTAGGAGAGGAGTTAAAGGCAAGGCTCACCCAGCCTGAGGTTCATTTGAAGGTTCCTTTTCAGTAGAGGCTGCTGGTGGCCTTGCAGAGCAGTGTGCCCTGGGGCTGGAGTCTCTGTGTTGGAGACAGACACGTGTTTTGGGGATGCTTCTCAGAGGTAGCAAGAGCACTCAGGATTTTTTGCCTTTGCCTCTTGGCACCAAAGTGTTGTGTGTGCTCTTAGGTTAATAAAACATTTTAGTGCCTCATCATGGATGGATCTGAGACACAAGCTGACACGAGGTCTGTTTCTAATCCTAGTTCAGGAGTATTTGAGATTGCAGAAGCATCTGGTGTCAGAACTGGAACTAAGATTATTATACATCTCAAAGAAGACTGCAAGGAGTTTGCAAACGAAGAGCGAGTCAAGGGTGAGTGGAGGAGGAGAAGGGAGGTGCTGAGGGGCTGTGTGACGTCTGTTGGTGCCTCATGAGTGGGAGGTGAATTTACAGCCCATCTCCTCTGCTGCAACACCTTTCACCTGCTGTTACCGAGGAGATTCTTACTTTGGTGTTTGTACAAATGTGACTCTTCTGTGTCTTCTTTCTGTTCCAGAGGTGGTGACAAAATACAGCAACTTCATCAGCTTCCCACTATACCTCAATGGGAGAAGAATAAACACGTTGCAGGTGAGCAGGAGCGTCGCAGGCAGGTCACTCACTGAGGTGAATCACTGTTATTCTTCACTAGAGACAGGAAAGAGCATAAAGCTGAAATCAGGGGAAGATTGTCTGGGGTATCACAGACTCTGAAGTGATCAAGTAATGGAACAGGAGGAGACAATCCAGCAGAAGTCATGCCTGGGCCTGTTTGTATACATGTTGGAGAGAATTCTTGCAGATTAGCAAAGGAGTTTATAGTTACCCACACCAGAGTTACTATTTCACTGCTTTGTAATGCTTATTCTAACCTTCTCTACCAGGTGACATGTTGATGATGTGGGGATTGTCCATATCACTGGTGTGCTGACACCTTGCTGCAGTTCTTTCTGTCCTTCAGCACAGGGTAGCCAGTGTCAGTGAATGGTTGGGTTTCTGTGGGTGGCTAAGCTCACAGCCTGATTTTCCTCACAGCCCTTAGCCAAGCACTGCTTGTTGCAAGCATTTTCTGACCACTACAAATTAGATATGATGAAGAAATTCTTTGTTATGAAGGTGGTGAGACACCAGAACAGGTTGCCCAGAGTAGTCGTGGAGGTCCCTTGAAGTGTTCAAGGCCAAGGCGGATGAGGCTTTGAGCAACTCGGTCTAGTAGGAGGGTTCCCTGCCCATTACAGGAGGTTGGGAACTAGATGATCTTCAAGGTCCTTTCCAACTCAGGCTGTTCTATGATATTGCAGCCAGGTCCATTTTAGTCAGCAGGAATTGCAGGAATCATGTCAGTGAAATTAATAACGTTTAAACCAAAAATCTTCGAATCACTTTTCTTCAGCGTCTGCTTTTCTGGTTGTTTAAATCTTCCTCACCTAAGAGAGCAGGTAGAGAGCACGTGTGTGTGTCTGTGGCTTTTATCTTCCTGGAATGTGGCACTGAATGCACAGAGTTCCAAGACTCTGCTTAAATATTTTATCATGTTAATTTATCTAAGGTTCTGTAATTGGTGTTGTTAGTTACTGATTTGGATTCCTATGTAATTTTCTTTTTGTTTCAAAGGCTTTCCAGCTGTTTCTTTTCAATTGCAAAATCAGAGCTAGATTTAGAGAGCTCTTTGCTCTTTCTACCTGACAATCAATAAAACAGACTCCCTAGAGAAGACCAGTACTAGAGCAGGGGCCCTAATAGAGCCATGTACTTTTATCTTCCTATCAGAGTGTCTGTTTTCCCTTGGGGTACAGCAGCAGCTTTATTCTCATTATGCTCCTGTTTCAGGCCTTGTCGTTATCCAGGATCTTGGTTTCGTGTTTTTCCCCACATCAACATCAGCTCACTGTAAACAGATCTGTAGCTGGTTCCCTGGTGTGGATTTTCCTAGTTAAGCTCTTGAATGCTTGCCATGGAGCTGCCAGTGTGGAGTTAGTGGCTTCTCTGCTCTAACTGTGATAACTGTTAGTCTCTGGGAAAGCAGCACCTCACCTAACAACAGCTGCTGTAAAGCACCTTAGCACCCAGTTGAGTCCATAATCCTCCCTGTGATCCTGCAAACCCTCCAGGACCACTTCAGTGTGCTGGAAATGTTATGAAGCTACTTGGGGAACAAGGCTTTGAGGCAGAAGAAGCTTTAAAGAACATGGCAGGGCTGCCAGAACACTGAATCCCTTGGCATCTGGTAGGTGGAGGGTGGGCTAAATGTTTGTGTTGCCCCAGTAATCACTCCTGTCATTCAGGTGGGCTCAAGTGGCAAAGAGTGGCAGTGAGTGTAGTGGATTTCACCTAGCTGGAAACAGGAGATTCTTAGTTGAGTCCCAGTATTTGTTAAAGGGCAGAACCTCCCAAGTCTTTACTAGAGGCTGCTTTTTTTGCTGAGAAACTGAAAACTTAGTTTCAGTTGCGAGTGTGAGCTGAACGTGCCAGGAGGCACAGGGGTTTAAGAGGGAAGCATTGCCAGAGGAAAGGACCTGATCTGGAGCTTGTGACTTCTAATTTATGTCTTGATATGTGAAATGTTACTGCTGGAGCATTTCTGGCCCTGCAGCAGGGATAGCAGAGTGCTTCACAAAGCATTTCCTGAGCTCCAGACCAAATCTGTAGAAAACAGGCAACCCAGGAGTTGCTTCACAAGCACTCGCTGACCTTATGGTGGGATGGTGGCCTCTGGCAGAGAGGCAGGGTGGCTGCAACAAGCCCACTGGAATTTTCACTTTTCTTCAGCTTGCTGGTCAGGCCTTGAGATAATTGACCAGTACTGCTAGTCAGCTGAGCTGTAGTAACTGTCCAGGATGCTCTTTGCCAGTAGCAAGTGTGAGGCAATGGAGGTTAGCCACAAACCCTTTTGTTTTGGGCTAAACAGAGCTGCCATATCCGTGTTGCAAGGCAAGAGCACCTCTAGCAGAGGTGACCTGAGGTCAGGTGAGGAACAGTGTTAGTCTGCAATAATGTGCCTGAGCCCATCCTGCAGTGCAGAGGAGCCTGCAGGTTTGAAATCTCAGATTGCCTTGTTTCAGCATCCTGGAGGGAGAGTGTAACTCTGAAAGAAGAGCCTTCCTCTGTGAAGCTGCAGATCTTGAAAGTTGATGGGAGCTCATCTTCCTGCTCCTTCACAGGCACTCTGGATGCTGGACCCCAAGGACATCAGCGAGTGGCAGCATGAGGAGTTCTACCGCTTCATCGCGCAGGCTTACGACAAGCCCCGCTACGTCCTGCACTACAAGGCTGATGCTCCCCTCAACATCCGCAGCATCTTCTACGTGCCTGAGCAGGTACCTGTCCTCCTGCCCAGGGAATAGGAGATGTCTGCCTGGCTGCTCTGAAGAGCAGAGAATGGGGGAAGGAAGCAGATAAGGCAAGGATTGTCGAGGAGGAATATCTAGTGTGACATCACTGTTGAGGCTGCACTTTAAATACTGGGTTGAGTTTTGGACCCCTCACTCCAAGAAGGACATTGAGGGGCTGGAGTGGGCCCAGAGAAGAGCAATGAAGCTGGTGAAGGGTCTGGAAAACAGAGCTGGTGAGGAGTGGCTGAGGGAACTGGGGTTGTTGAGCCTGGAGAAAAGGAGGGCAAGGGGAGACCTTCTGGTTCTACAACTCACTGAAAGGAGGTTGGAGACAGGTGGCAGTTGGTCTTTTCTCTCAGGTAATAAGCAACAGGATAAGAAGAAACAACCTCAGGTTGTTCTAGGAGAAGTTTAAGTTGGACATGGGAGAACAATTTCTTCACCAAAAGAGTTGCCAAGCCCTGGCCCAGCCTGCCCAGAACAGTGGTGGAGTCCCCATCCCTGGAGAGGTTTCAAAGCTGAGAAATTGATGATTTCCAGTCAAAATGACCCCACAATTCTGGAATTCTATCTCTGCAGTGGGCTGGGAGCCACAGAATATTGTGGGGACACTGAGCCACTACAGGAAGGTCCTTAGAGAACAGAGCCAAGATTTCAGCTCTTGTTGGGTTCAACACTGGTGGGAAAGACCACAGTGTGACCTGGCCAGCTGGTGCAGCTGCAGAGATACTACAGCATAGTGTAGAGCTGGGCAGCCTGCACAGTGCTGGTGTTACCTTCTGTCTCTTGTTCTGCAGAAGCCATCCATGTTTGATATCAGCAGGGAGCTGGGCTCCAGTGTAGCCCTCTACAGCCGCAAAATTCTCATCCAGACCAAAGCTGCAGACATCCTGCCCAAATGGCTGCGCTTTCTGAGAGGTGGGTGCTGGGAGCAGGAGTGTTCATGGCTTCCACAGAGAGTGAGGTGAGGGGCTGCCTTCCTTAGCCTGGCACTTGTGTTTGCCTCACTGTTCAAGGGTTGTTGTGTGTTCCAGGTGTTGTGGACAGTGAGGATATACCCCTGAACCTCAGCAGGGAGCTGCTGCAGGAGAGTGCCCTTATCAGGTATGCAAGAGGTGGATCCTGTGGACTGCTGAAAATCTGCTGGCTTCTTGCTAGCTGAAGAAGGAAGATAGAGGGGTGTGGAGTGACTTAGTGTCTAAGTTGCAGTGTTTCCATCTTTTAAGGTTTCTGTAGTCTGTAAAGTGAGTTGGTTCTCAGCTGGTCACATCTCAAGACATGGGAGCAGTGTCCTGTGTCATACAGTCTGCTGCCACCTGCTTGGGCCACATGTCCCTCATGTCCTGCACTGCCTTTTGGTATCTGGTCTACAGCAGCAGCACTGTATTTGCTATTTAAAGTGTCTTGTCTGAACCAAGTGGTTTGGGGAAAAAACAGTCAGTAAAAAGTAAATACTAGGAAGCTGGAGCAATGAGGCTGACTGCCAGCAGGCGAGTCTCCTCCAAGAACCTCTTAGATCTGGCTTTGTTTTTTCTGTTTTGTCCTTCATATCCCCTCTCAAACATCTGCCACTGTTGAGACTTGAAGGAAGTGTAAGACCAGGTTTTTATTCCTTTACCATTGCCACTGCGAACTTGTTAGATTTGATGATTAATTCTCTATTCTGTGGCTGGTGAAGTGCCTCTAACTTTACTGTAGTCACCAAATTAACACTGTCACTTTGGATTTTCAAGCCTTCAAAGAGAGTTTCTCCAAGTGTAACACTTTTTATAGTTGCTTCCTTCCCATGTCTAAGAGTAGTTGTGGGAGTGAGGCAGATGCCCTGAGCACAGTCAGTTATGTACTGCAGCATCGCTGAGGCAGGAGTTACTGAAGACTGGAGCTTCAGCAGGACAGTTGTACCTCAACTCTGTAACTGTGTCTCCAGCTCAAGAGCTGCTCTTGACTGAGATATAAGGAGCAGATGTAGAGCCATAAGCAAGAGGAGACAGTGGACCACTTCCTTCTTTGTCCTCACATTTGCAAATGCATCACTAAAACAAAGAGAGAGAGATGCTCACCTAAAACGTCTTGTCTTGGTCTAACAGCTGTCTTTAACAGCTTATTCCTTCTTCAGGAAGCTCCGAGATGTTTTGCAGAAGAGGTTGATCAAGTTCTTTGTTGACCAGAGCAAGAAGGACCCTGAGAAATATGCCAAATTCTTTGAGGAGTATGGAGTATTCATGAGAGAGGGGATTGTCACCATAGCAGAGCAGGATGTCAAGGTACCAGGAGTCCTGAAGCACTGGAGGTGGTGGGAAAGATTACTGATATCTACTGTGAGCTGGAGTGAGGGGGGCTGCTCCTCTTCTGTGAATCTTATGTGCCTAACAAGACCTGCAGGTTCTCTACTGCCCAAACTCATTCCTTCTGACTGGATTTCATTCAAGGCACTGCAGGGTCTCTGTACCCATACTATTGTCAGCTTTCCCTGATGCAATATCAACTACAGCAGGCAATAAAGTAGGGCTTTTCCCTACTGTTGTCCTCTGCCTGGATTCCCATTTCCAGGAAAACTCAGCCTACATCCTGTTGAAGTCCCTTTTCTGCCTCCTTAATATCTGGAGCAGGAAAAAAAGACTCAGAATGCCCTGGGCTTTTTTTTTGCAGGGCTGCAAACTGGCCTGCATGCTGCCAAGGGAGTTCTTGGGGTTGGGAGCAGTCAGGTGGAGCCATAGCTGCCTGCCTTCAGCTGACAGGAGTGTGTTTCTTGCAGGAGGACATAGCCAAGCTGCTGCGTTACGAGTCGTCGGCGCTGCCCGCGGGCCAGCTGACCAGCCTGACCGACTACGCCTCCCGCATGAAGGCAGGCAGCAGGAACATCTACTACCTGTGTGCGCCCAACCGGCACCTGGCCCAGCACTCCCCCTACTTTGAGGCCATGAAGAAGAAGGACATGGAGGTGGGTGAACAGGGTGCCATGGCCAGGGCAGCACATTGATCTACAACATCAGTGGTCAGGGCTCACCTGGATCTCAGAACTGAGCAGGGCAGTGAGGCCTGTAGTGGACCCCTGCCACTGCAGCATCTTTGCCCAGGTTCCTCTGTCTGCATTCAGACCAGCCTCTATGGTGGGAGCCCTGGAAGGACCTGTCCCACACACTGTGCAGGCAGGTTGGTGCTTCTGCAGGCATCTTGTTCTGACATCTGTTGAATACCTTCACTGAATCCCAGAGCAGGTGCCTAGAAGCTGTTCCACAGGGCTTATAATGGTGCTATAAGTGTCCTCTGTGGGCAGGTAGCCATTTCAGGCCTGGAGTCAGTGCTGGTTCTCACTTTCCATGGGGCAGCAGGACTTGTTCAGCTGCAGATGTACCGCCCATGGTAACAGAACCCTCCAGGGGGTTGCTTTCGTTTGGGGCCCTGAATGACAGTCCCTGTGGTGTTGAACCCTGCTCATCTGCCCTGCGACCTTGTCACCGTTTGGTGCAGAGGCGCCTTGCGAAGGAGGAAAAGCTGCCACATCCCAAACAACGTGGTGGTGTCCCTTTTTTGGCACAGGTGCTGTTCTGCTATGAGCAGTTTGATGAGCTGACACTGTTGCACCTTCGGGAGTTTGACAAGAAGAAGCTGATCTCGGTGGAGACAGATATCGTTGTTGATCACTATAAGGAAGAGAAGTCTGAGGAGAGCCACCCAGGTATTGTGAGGCTCCCCTGACTGTTCCTGCAGCCTGCAGTCCTGCCACCCTGTGCCAGCCAGTGAGGGTACACCTCACCCTGTTGCTCTCATACTCTGAGGCAATTTGCCCTTCTTGCAGATCCCTTTCATCCCACATGATCAAAGTTTAACCAGCTGGCTAATTTAAACAGGTGGAATTTTGTGTGTGCAGCTTCCATGACTTGGGTTTTAACATCACATCTACAGGGGCAAGCAGGCACTGTCAGGGCTCAAGCCTGCCCTGTCTGGGTGAGGGCATGTATGTAGGCTTTCAATGAGTGGTGCTGCCTCCCATTTCCACAAGGGAGCAGATAAATGCTCCCTCCCTGGAGGTGTTCAAGGCTAGGTTGGATAAGGCCTTGAGTGACCTGTTCTAGTGGGAGGTGTCCCTGCCTGTGGCAGAGGGTTGGAGCTAGATGGTCTTCGAGGTCCCTTCCAACCTAAACCATTCTATGACAAATATGATGTGAGCTGAGCTCAGGAGCAAAGCTCGCTGTCCAGTGGCACACTGTAGATGCACTCTCAGATGTGTCCTCTTTCTCCTGTCAGCTGCAGAACGCCTGACTGAGAAGGAGGCTGAGGACCTGATGGCCTGGATGAGAAATGCCTTAGGCTCCCGAGTCACTGGTGTTAAGGTGGGTGTTCTGTGTCCAGGTGACTGAGTCCAGGAGATCCATGGAGGTAATAACCTAGGGAAAAAAGATGGTGGCTCAGTGGGGATCTGCTGCCACAGCTTTTTCTTTGAGCTTTGAGAGAAATCATTCTCCTCTGTGCCTCCTCCTTGTAAATGGTCTGAATGCTGGCGTTTTCCATTTGGATGTTCAGCATGGCAGTGGAAGAAGCACATCCTAATGAGCAAAGCCCACTTGACTAGTTCATACTCAGGTTACCAGAACAGGCTGATGACTGTCTTGCCTGTGGACTAGAAAGACTTATTGGCAAGAAATGCTTTAGGGCCAGCTTCAAACTACCGCCTGTGGAGCAGTGGGGCCATTTGGGCCCCCAGCTTTCATGATGGGAAGAAATGAATCACGGAGGGGTTGGTGTGGATCTGTGTTGGGGAGACTCAGAGTCTTTGAACCTCCTGCCCTCTAACCCATGTGCATTTTCCATCTCTTCTGCACAGGTAACCACACGGCTGGACACCCACCCTGCCATGATCACTGTGCTTGAGATGGGGGCTGCCCGTCACTTCCTTCGCATGCAGCAGCTGGCCAAGACCCAAGAGGAGCGTGCCCAGCTCCTGCAGCCCACCCTGGAGATCAACACTGGGTAAGGGGAACAATGCCAGTTCCAGACATGGGGTGCTGTGGTCCTTCCAGGGTTGGGGCAGGGAGGAAGCAATGTCAGGCTCTTGGTGCTAGAGTGCTTTAGTCTGTGAGGCTGTATAAGCCACACATGGTGTCTAGCTTGTCAAGGACTACAGGGAATATCTCAGGACAGGATGGGAGAGAAGGGGGAAGCCCCAGAACAGGAGCAAGGAAGTCGGAGCTATTTTGCCTTTAAGTAGAAACTTTTCTGTTCTGCCTTGGTTTAGCTGCTTTTTCTGGAAATATATTTCTCATTGTGTCCAAAAATACCAAGTCTGAGAGTTGATTTCTCTCACAGGCACACTCTGATTAAGAAACTTAATGAGCTGAAGGACAGTCAGCCCGAGCTGGCCCAGCTGTTGCTTGATCAGGTAAGAGACAGGCTTTCTCCAGAAGCAACACCAGCCTCTCTAGAGCTAGCCTGCAGACCATGCATGGCAGGGAATGGGGAGAAGCCCTTGCAGTGGGCAAGAATCACATCCTGTGGTCCTCACTCCAGGTATTTCTGGTTCTTACAGACCAGAAACAGGGTGCAGATGACCTGCTTGGTGTCAGCATGCAAATCCTGGAGAGTGATGTTCAGTTCCTCTCCAGCTGTCATCCAGCTGCACTTGCTGCTTGTTTAATGCTGCCTTCTTAAAAGGCCACCTGGGATAGTGCTGGAGTCACTGATGAGCTGGCAGTGCTGGGCTATGGTTGGACTCAATGACCTTAAGGGTCTCTTCCAACCTAAATGATTCCATGATTCTCTTTTTTCAGATTTATGAGAATGCCATGATAGCAGCAGGGCTGAATGAGGATCCCAGACCAATGGTGAGCCGGCTGAATGAGCTCCTCACCAGGATCCTGGAGAAGAACTGAGCCCCAGAAGGCCAAAGGATGAACCCTGTGCTCTGTCAGCTATTGCAGCATCTGCTTGCAGTCATTGTGCATTAATTTTTTTGTGTGGCAGAGGTCCAGGGACAACACAGGGGACTTCCTACCCTCCCTGCAGAGAGAGGAGTCACTTGTCATTATTAGATCATGTGTCATCAACCTGTTCAAAGTATGATGACCTTGGTGGGAGCAAAATCCAGAAGATGCTGCTCAAACAATATGCCCAAATTTCGGACACAAGCTTGAAGAGCTTCATACTGTTTCCAGAAATGGCCTTTCCCAAAACTGATGTTGGCAGCAAGTTTTCCAGTTAGGTCTGTGAACACCACCCCATGCACCAAATCCCTCTGCACCATTGTGCTCCCAGCAGGCACTGACAGGATTAATTGAAGAACCCTCCACCTCTGACCAGGCAGGAGGAGTTTGCTGCTATAGAGATAGATTGCTGCAATTAGCAGACACAGATAATACTGGTGGAACATGTCAGTGCAGTCCCACAGCAGAGAAGATCACCAAGCTGCTGGATAATTGAGTTCATCCTGGTTTTGCTGTGGAGAAAGGGAGGTAACTGGGAAACAGCTTTCCAGCATGTGGCTTTCTGGAAAGTCTCCAAGGTTTTTGCCTCTTCTGTGGGATAAACTGCATGTCTAGCTGATCTGTGTTTATAATAAATAAATTCCTCTTCTTTTCCACACCCCTCCACTCTTCTCTCTTCCACTTACTTTGTTGGTCTTTGTGTCTTCCAGTTGGTGATATGTTGGTTCCCCTGTCCTCAGATGTTGTTTGGTTCTTCAGGGCATCAAGCACTGGACAGTGATGGGAAGAGAGGGTTGTGGAATAGCAGTAGGTACTAGCAGAGAGTATGGAGGAAACCAGGAGAATCTGTAGCTCTGAACCCTGTTAGCTTTGTCTTGGAGCCCAGCCCTTTGAATCCTTCCTAAGGGGCAATGGCCACTTGATCTGGGAGGCCTTCTGACAGAAAATGCTGCACTGGATTCCCTCAGTGGGCTTGGTTTACACCATCCAAGCTGGGTTGCAGGAATTCTTTCTCCTGCTCTGTGGGGGCTCTAAGGCAGCTGTAGTATTTGTTTAGCTTATCTTTAAATTGCCAGATTAAGATTCCAGAACTGGATTTGGTTAACTGCTTGAATGCTTTGCTGGACAGGCCAGCCTTCAGCACCTTAAGCTGAAGCAATCCTGCTCATGCAAAGAGGAATGAAAAGAGTCTGCTGCAGGGGGTACCATTTTGGAAGTGTATTAACCTCACCTGAAATTGCATTTTTATTCAGATGCAGAAGAGGGAACTAACATGACAATTAGAGAGTTTTGAGAAGAACAAGGAGCTGCCTTCTACATCCTACACCCTTCTGATATATTGGATCAGCAGTGGTGCGGCCAGCAGAACTAGGGCAGTGACTGTCCCCCTGTACTCAACACTGGTGAGGCTGCCTTGAATGCTGGGTTCAGTTTTGGGCTCCTCACTCCAAGGATACTAAAGTGCTGAAGCTTGTCCAGAGAAGGGCAGTGAAGGTGTTGAAGGGTATGAAGAGCAGAGCTGGTGAGGAGCGGCTGAGGGAACCAGAGTTGTTCAACCTGGAGAAAAGGAGGCTGAGGGAAGACCTCATTGCTCTCTACAACTCCCTGAAAGGAGGTTGGAGACAAGTGGAGGTTGGTCTCTTCTCCCAGGTAATGAGCAACAGGACAAGAAGAAACAGCTGCAAGTTGTGCCAGGAGAGTTTTAGGTTGGACACGGGGAGCAATTTCTTCCCCAAAGGGTTTGCCAAGCCCTGAGACAGACTGCCCAGAGCGGTAGTGGAGTCTCCATTCCTGGAGGGGTTTCAGAGCTGTGTAGATGCGATGCTGAGGGACATGGGTTAGTGGTGATCTGGCAGTGCTGGGGTAATGGTTGAACTCAATCTTAAAGGTCTTTCCCAACATAAGCAGCTCTGTGATTCTCTGATTCTAGGGTTGCTGTGTAGCTCAGCTAGAGGCCACAGGTCCTGATCCAGCTCCTGGTGAGGTATGGATGATGTCTGTTGATTATTTTTGTTCCTGGAAGCAGATGACAGACTGCTTTGGGCAGCATTCCTGTCTTGCATGTAGGTTGAAGATCCTTCACCATCAAATTTGGCATAAATGTTTGGGAACAAATTACTAAATGGATGTACAGAGCTTTGCAAGGACACTCGAAGAGAGCAGTACATAGTGACCAGTCCACAATGCAGGGTGTTGCACACAGACTGAAGAAATGAAAATCTGTGGTGATGTTCTGATGTTAAGGGTACAGCAGGTCAGTGCACTGGCCTGCAAGGTGGTCACTTGGTGCTCACTGGGGAAGTACCTAAAGATAGCCTCTGTTGGTGTAATGCCTGAGCTGAAGCTGGATGCCAGTTTATAAAATGTGATGCAGTGAGAAGTAGAGTGTGTGAACTGGAGTATTGTGTCCAGGTCTGGGGTCCCCAGTTCAAGAGGGACAGGGATATACTAAAGAGTATCCCAGCAGAGGGCTATGAGGATGATGAGGTGACTGGAACATCTCTCTGATAAGGAAAGGTTGAAAGACCTGAGGCTGTTTAGTCTGAAGAAGACTGAGAGGGCATCTTATGAATGTTTATAAATATCTGGGGGCTGGGTGACAAGAAGGTGCCAGGCTCTTTTCAGTGGTGTCCTGTGGTAGGACAAGGGGCAATGGATGCAAACTGGAGCACAGGGAATTTAACCTCAATGTGAGGAAAAGCTTCTTTACTATAAGGGTGACAAAGCACTGGAACAAGATGCCCAGAGCAGTTGTGGAGTCTCCTCTAGAGGCTTTCAAGACCCATCTGGATGCATTCCTGTGACCTGTCCCAGGTGATCCTGCTTTGGCAAGGTGGTTAGACTTGATCTCCAGAAGTCGCTTCCATCCCTTGCCATTCTGTGATTCTGTGGCTGTGAGATGATCAGGAACTGCCTGACGTCGCTTTAATCTCTCCAGACCTGGGAATCCTCCAGGAATCCCAGCAGCCCTCCAGGTCCTCATTTTTTGCTGCAAGAGATTTGTGGCCAGAAGATCAAATGAGACTTGTGTTCCTGGAGTGCAAACCTAGCCTTTGTCACTGTACCTATCAAACATGAGTGAGAGGTGGGGAAAGTCCAGGAAGCAGCAGCAGGATCAGGAGGGTGCTTTGATCCAAATCTCACACACTTGATCATGCTGCTTTGTCTGAGCTTCATCACTGCATGCCCCAGCTGCCTCTTCCAGGTCCTCACCTCTCTGACTCAGCTTTTCCTTTTATGTAGCAAAGACCTACAGAAGGGTGGTGTATGAAAATGTTATGCATGGCTGACAGAGCCTAGGGGAAGAGTGGGATGTAGGGCATCGTGTTGATGGGAATAGAGGTGAGGAGCTTGAAAGTTAGGCTGTGCCTGCACTGGCTTCCACAAGGAATGCAACAGAAGCTGTTTGGTAAATGGGCAGTGTAAAGCACAGGTTGTTCCATACGTGGTGGTAAAAAGAAGGCAGGGGAAGCTAGTTACAACCTAGCTTCTCACTTTCTGCACAGCCTCAAAATGTGCTATGCAAGCAGAGGAGGTTTGTGTGGATCTTGCATCAGGACTTCAGTTGAGTTCTTCCAGCTTCCATTCTTTCCACACAGATACTAAACGACTCATCCTCACACACCTATCACTAAGAGGCTTCCATCCAGCTTGTGCTCTTCTGCAATGAGAGCAGTGCCCCCTGATTTTTATAGCATGTCAAGGTGAACCAGGAGTTTCAAGAGTGTGCAATGTGCAGGAGTGGTGCTGCGAAGCACCCAGCATGGGCTGGTTGTGTCCTTCACATCTGCATCTGATCCTGCTCTGGCAGGGGGATTGGACTAGATGATCATTTGAGGTCCCTTCCAGCCCCTGACATTCCATGATTCTATATCTTCTTCCTCCAGATTCCTCCAAAGGATGGAATTGGGGATCTCCAACCTGGGAGACCCTCATGGAGCTTACTTGGTTTCCTGGCTGTAAGCAATGCTGAACCCTAGTTTGTGCAGGAGGTTGATCTGTTGGGTTTGATTTTTATTGGGGCTTTATTAACTACTGCCTGTCTCTTTTTCTTTGTTTTTTTGTTTTGGTTTTTTTTTTTTGGTTGGGGGTTTTATGTGTTGGTTTTGTTTTGCTTTGTTTTTTTGTTTGTTTGTTTCACTTGTTTTGGGGGGCTGTGGGGTTTTTTGGTTCCTTTTCCTGTAAGTTAAACTTTCTGTGCTGATGAACTGTTGATAATAAATAGCATGGCCTTCTCTGTGGCTCTACTCAGGCTCACCAGCTGTGGAGTCAAACCTATATTCTCTGGGGCAGAAGATGGAAAATATTTATAGGCAGTGAAATCCAGTTTGAAAGGACATGCCTGAGACCTTGTGCTCTTAAAGTTGGACAGAATCCCTCTCACGTCTGGCTCAGGACCTTCAAACTAGACTGGCCCATAAAGCAGTTCACTGGGCCAGATTGAGAACAGAGTTTTCTCCCATCCAGACTTCCTGCTGAGACGATCGAGAGTGTCTTGGGTAGGCTCCAGGTCTATGATTTATGAACAAACCACAGGCCAGGAATCTGCAATCTAAGCTCCCTGAGCAGCAACTGTTTAAAACATTATGTGAAGAAATGGCCACTGTTTCCAAAAGAAGAAAACTTGGGAGCCATTAATAATGTTTAGCACTTCTGTGGTGTCTCACAGTTGTTAATTAATCCTCCCACTCCTCTTGTGAAGTAAATCAGAATTGTTCTTACTGTACAAATAAAGTCTGTGTGGAGCTTAAATAAATTCCCCTGAGAAACACAGGGAATCTGTGTTAGGGACACAGCCCAGGACTCCACAGAATCCTAGCACAAAGGCAAATAAGCCTTCAAGATCAGAGGGATAAAGACAAGTACCTGCTAGGTTTGGATGAGGCAATCAACACAAACATGACAGCATCTCTGCCCCATGCCCTGTTCATTTAGAAATCCTTCCCAGGGCAGTTCTGGGTCTCCCAAACCTTGTCCACTGAGATCATGTGGCTTCACAGTAACTCCTGGTTTTAAAAAATCTCTGGGATTTCAGAGGATACCTGGAAGCCTTGCTGCTTACTGGAATTACCCAGTACAAAGCCCTTTCCAGCTGGTTGTCTCCCCTGTTGCCTGAGAAGAGGATAGTGTATTAAAACCTATCTTCTTGTCTCTCTCTATTCAAAGCAGCTTCCTGATGCTTCTGGAGTGGGTCAAACATCTTGTTTTCTTTCATCAGTGGGAAACATTTCCAGGGGGGAAAAAAGGGTTATTTGTTGTCCCTTTGCTCTTAGATTCATCTGTTGTTCCTCCTTTCTTCCAGTTAACATCTCATCTTCTCTAGAGCACTTAGTGGCTGATGATGTGGTTGCAACACAGTCGAAGCCAGAGTGGAGTTCATCTGCCTGGACAGTCATTTTCCCATCCTCACCCATGACAGGAGGCTGCTTCTTGGTGCTGTCTCCCACTGTCAGTCCTTGACCCCCTTCAAACAATTTTCTCTCCAATCACAAGCCCCTTCCTATCACAGACCTGGAAACAGTCGGGAGTGTGAACAGGTGGGATTGGGTAAAAAAAGTCCTGGTCAAAATGAAGTAGCTGGCAGGAGTGCAAAGACCAAAAGCTTCTGTAAGTACTTAAATTTGTAAGGGCTCCTGATTGCCTCATTGCTGTAAATCCATTTATAGCAGCAGGAAGGGTGAAAAATGAGTGAAAGAAGCTGAGTTTCCTCCTCTTTCTAAATCTACATGGCAAAAGGTGCTGTAATGAACTGTCCTTTGAATGTGTCTGCCCAGCTTTATTCCAGTATATAAGCTGCAAAAGGTTTGGGGTCAGGTAATGGCAGTTAACAAAGCAGCAGTCTGTGAAGCCAAGCAAAGCTTGCTTCTCCTTTTGCAACTCAAGTAAGAGGTAATTTGGGTTAAAACCCAATCCAGAAGTAAATCAGTAAGTAAATCCTTCATGGAACTAAAATCAAACTCTTTGAAACTCAGGAAGTCAGAACTGTGACAGGGGATGGAGGGAGATTGAGCTTGAGGTTTGTTTCACTAATCATTGGACTTGTTCTGTCTCAAGTTGTTTAGCAGATAGTGTAAAAACCAAGGGTTCTAAGTTACCTTGCAATATGCTTCAGGAAATCAAAAGGATATGGAATGGTTGGTGGTTTTGGTTTGGTTTTTTTTTTTTTTTTTTCATTTGGAACTGTTTCAATGTGTTTAGAGATTCTTAATGTGTGTTTAATGCTATTACTGAATGGTGATGATTCTTCCTGGAAATTCTATTCCATTTCACCTCCCAGGAGAACAGGACAGATTTTGGTTTATAACAAGTTAATGTGGTCTGCACAGTCTAACTCCTGCTCTCTGCCTTACCAAATGGAAACAGGCATCTTTTCCTGGCAGGCTTACAAGAGGAGATGGATATGGTGGCATGCACCAGCCCAAAATTCACACTTCAGAGGAAAAGCAAACAAAACAAACCTGCACTTGAGGAAAACGCCACATTGTGGCTTGTTTTGCCCTTCCAGGAGAAGCAGTGGGTTGAGTACTGTGCTGAGATCTGTCATCCAGCATAGTCGGAGTCCATGAAAAGCATGGACTAAGAAAATAAATTAATGCAAACCCTAAATTTCACTCATTGGAATTGGCAAAACAGCTCAAAACGAGAGTGTGGTGGTAAATGTCCTGCCTTTCACAATGTCTTTCCAAAGTGGTGTTACTTGAGATACCTGTCTGCACCTCTACAGCTGTAAGGCACAAGACAGTACCACAGCATGCATTAAGCCAAGAATTTCATACTGGAGTCTGAAGCACTGAGGCTTGAGTACATCTCATCAGTTTTGGGTACTTCACTCCAAAAGGACATTCAGGTGCTGGAGTACATCCAGAGTGGGGCAGTGAAGCTGGGGAAGAGTCTGGATAATAGGTCTGGTGAAGAATGGCTAAGGGACCTTGGGGAGGGATTGTTCAGTCTGGAGAAAAGGAGGCTCAGGTGAGACCTTCCAGCTCTCTACAGCTCCCTGAAAGGAGGTCGGAGCTAGGTGGAGGTTGGTCTCTTCTCTCAAGTAGTAAACAATAGGACAAGAGGAAGTGACCTGAAGTTGCACGCAGGGGAGGTTTAGATTGGTTATTAGAAGAAATTTCTTGACTGAAAGGGTTCTCAAACCCTGGAGCAGACTCCCAGGGAGGTAGTTGAATTGCCATCCTTGGAGGGGATTAAAGTTGCAGAGATGTGGTGCTGAGGGCTGTGGTTTAGCACCAGACAGTACAGTTAGATAAGGGTTGAATGTGATGATCTCAGCAGGCTTTTCCAACCAAAATGATTCTGTGAGTCAGCATCATTTCATGTGCTGGTTTTCCCTGACCAAAGTGTTAGAGGTTTGCAGCTGACCAGCAGCTTGTGGAGATCCCCCTCCAAGTCCTTCCAGTTATTCTTTTAAATACTGATGCTGTTAAGTTCAGCTCACGTTTAGGGTGCTGTGCAACAAAGTGCTACAGTGACTTGGTGTGGTCCTCCAGGTGGAAGCAACACGGTGTCTCAATACATCACACCCGGAGTGCTTTCAGCCTGTGTTTGTGCAATGTGTCCTTGCAAGTTCTTGCAGAATCTTCTTCAGGGTGCTCCTAATTTCCCCTAAGTGTAGTTGCTTGAGAAAAATCCTGAACAAACTAGTAGAAGTGTTGAAAGACACAAACCAAAGTATTTCTTCACATCAGTTTCAGGTTCTCATACTGACATGGGCATGTTGCACCTCCTAGGGAGGTTCACTGCAAAAAAAACCAGCCTTGCTTAGATGATAGTTGGACTTACGTTAAAGGTCTTTCTCAAAGAGGCCATGAAGGCTGACAGCATCCTGGCCTCTATTAGAAGCCTGTGGCCAGCAGGAGCAGGGGGACGTGAGAAGGGCAACAAAGCCTGGCCTGTGGAGAGCACCTGAGGATGTTCAGTCTGGAGGAGGCTGAGGGGAGATCTCACTCTCTGCGACTGCCTAGAGGAAGGGACAGCCTCTTCTGGTGGCAGGTGACAGGACTGGAGAAGGCAGTTACAAGCTGCACCAGGAGAGTTTTAGGCGTTGGAGTGGTCTGCCCAGGGCAGTGGTGGTGTCACCATCCCCGAGGGTGTTCAAGTGGCATGGGGACCTGGCACTTAGGGCACTCGCTTCATGTTGAGCCTTCAGTGCTGGGTCGAAGTTTGGACTGGATGATCTTTGAGGTCTCTTCCAACCAGATATATTCTGTGATTGCCTTTTCCAACCCAAACGATTCTGTGACTCTATGAACGGTTCAGCCGTTTATGCATCTCTGGATTCATCCCAGGCCGGGAGGCTGCCGAGCCTGCCGCCTCTTCCCCTGGAGCACGGCCGCTGGCCGCCGAAACGTTGGCCTCAGAAGGCGCCGCCGCCTTCCCCGGGGACTCCTCCCGGCGTTCTTGCGGAACGAGGAGCCCTCCTGAAGCCTCTGCCGCTCGCCAACAGAAGCCACGGACGCAGGGCGCCGCGCTCGGCGGGGGTAGGGGGGGCGAGGGAGGGCATCACCATGGCGACCAGTGGCGGGAAGCGCATGCGCCTGCGCAGGGTGGGAGCGGCCTTATCCGCTTGCGCATGCGCGCTGCTCGCCGGCGGGAAGCTCACTGGGGGTTGGCGCATGCGCGCCGCGGCCGTTAGGGGCTGAGGCAGACGGTTGTTGCCCCGCGCATGCGCTCCGGTAGGGTATTGCAGTTCCTCGTCGTGGCGGCGGGGCGCAACGAGGCGACGGAAGGCTGTGGCCGCGGCGGAGAGAGGTCAGTTGCGGGCCAGGGCGGCGGGCGGAGCGGGTTGGGCATTCCCCGCACAGCGGGAACCCTGCGAACCGCAGCGGCGGGCGGGCGGGCGGCATGACGTCATGACGCCGGCACTGTTCATGCGGTGAGGCGCCACCTGCTGGCGATGAGGCGGTGGCGTCGAGCGCTGGAGCGGGCGTCACTCTCCGAGGTCTACGTAATCTGTGCGGATGTGACGTCGATAGACGTCATGAGCCAGGGGAGCGGGAGGCAGGACCCCAGTGTGGCGGATCAGGAGCGAGCCGTGGGGCCTGGGCGTCACCGGCCTCCCCGGAGCATGGAGCTGGTGGTGAGCCCAAACGCCTGCACTCAGTGGCCTGTCATAGTCTGAGCCGGGATGCAGAAACTTTGGGGCTAGTCCGAGCATGGCCTTGAAGTGATGACGCGTTCGTGCTGCTGTACTGCAGCAGTTCAGGATGGTGAAGCTCCCTGATAAAACGAAATTGTAATGAGAGGGGAGGACTGGTTATGGGAGTGTTGGAGTTTAAAAACTGATAGATTCATTAAAAGCTTGTTTAATGCATCTGGTCTCAAAAACTTCTTTCAAGCAGTGTTATCATGGAAAGCAGTTGTGAGAAGTCTGCCAGCTGCTTCATGATGAAGCAGTGTGGATTTTATCTTTCTCTTCCAGTCTTGGGGTCCAAGAAGCAACATATTGGCCTGCCTTGAGAGGAGACAGAAGGTGTCACCTGGTTTACTGACAGCGATTTGTCCCTGATCCTGCAGATGTAGTAGTGTTTCTTTTAGCCGTGACGATTTTCAGTAAAGCCAAAATTACGTGTGCTAGGCAAAAACACATCTTAGTTGTACTGAAAGGTCTTCAAGGGACCTTTCAACCAAACCAGTCTGTTCCCTTCTATATAAACACTCAAAAATGCACAGTCTAGCTCCATATTTTGACTGAAAAAAAAGACAGAGCTGGCTCTGGGCTGGCAGCACCCAGTGCCAGGTCATCTCCAGCTTTTCACTGCCCAGCATCCCCAAATCATTCTCCACAGTGCTGCTCTCCAGCCCTTCCATCTCCCAGCCTGGTCTGATACTAGAGGTTGCCCTGACCCATACATACACTGGAGCTTGCACTTGGCTTTGTTGAACCTCATGAGGCTCAGACAGTCCCAACTCTCCAACTTCTTCATGTCGCTCTGGGTGACATCCCATCCCTCGGGTTGCCAGCTGCACCACTTAGCTTGGAAGTTCATTGTTGTTCTGTCCCATTCATATACCATGATGTTATCTTACATACCTGTTTTTATTATTACTCTGGTTACTTTTCTTTCCCTGAAAACCAAGTCAGATTTTAGTAAGTACCCTTCTCTTTACTGGTTTGGGGAAGGGCTGAAAAGTTTTTATTCAGTCTTTAATTCTCATATTTTTTTCTTTCAAAATTACTTTTTTTTGTTGTTGTTTTCATTCAAATCAAACAGGCATTTTTGAAACTAGCTGCAGTTGTGTGCTGCTGTGTTTGCATACAAGCCATCAGCATTTGCACCTGTGCAACCATTACTTTTTATTTTTGTATTCACTTCCCCTTTGTCCTTCCAGGAGGTAGCATTTTGGTGAAGTGCTTAATGGAGTAAGGTTGGTTTCTCTGGTGGTTGGAAGGTGGAGGGACGTTTTGTCATGTAAGTAGCGATTGCAGATACATGTCTGGGGTGTGATAGATTGTTTCCTGGCAATGAATACTTTGCCATGTGTGCAAGGCACTAGCAGGGGGAGGAAAAGAAATGTGAGCATCGTACTCAGGTGGATATCAGGTGATAGCAGTGGGAAGTGTCAGGGAGATGCTGGTGCTGGTCATTGCTAAGATTGCTCGTTAGAATCTGATTATTATTTTCCTCACTGTTGTTTTCTTGCTCAGAGTTAATTTCTCATTTCCTGTTTTCCACATCTGGCTTTGTTACCCTTTACTGGAACAGGAAAGTTAGTACCTGACTTGGAATTCCTGTTCTGCACTTAAATTTGTTCTCTCCTTGCAGAAGAAGCATTCATGTCCTCAGTGTTAATTTATTTGTGCTTCAACAGAGACCCAGCACTGTACATATCTACTGTTATATCTCTGTAGTGTCAATACAAAAGTGTGAATTTATAGGTTGAGAACAGGCTGTAGGGAAAAGAGTCTCTAGGAGTATGGAGGATAATGGTGTTTTTCAGAAGTTTTGCCACTGACATTTAAGTTCTCCATCAGGAACCTGTAGGAAGATTTTTTTGGTTACAGGATTTGGGCTGGAACAATCCCTAGGGACCACATTCTGGTGTGGTTTCCAGAACAAACACTACAGGAATTCTTCCCTTTGCAGTATTTAGACTGACTTGATTGAAAGTTTGGCTTCAACCTGCAGATGTTCAGGCTGCAGATTCCACAAAAAGATAAGGTGGGGGAGAGTGATAAAACTTCCAGTGCCAGCTCAGCAACAAGCATCCTATGCTGTCCACACTGTAATTACCAGCCTGGGTTCATACAGGCTATGGTAATTAACTCATTTCTGAAGACTGAGGGCCAATCAGCCTGGAGAAGAGATGTCTCCAGTGAGACCTTACAGCAGCCTTCCAGGATCTGAAGAAGAGTTGGAGAGTGACTTGTAACAAAGGCATGGAGTGATAGGATGAGGGGCAATGGCTTCAAACTGCAACAAGCTTAAATTATATTAGACAGTAGAAGGAGGAAATTCTTTCCCACGAGGCTGGTGAGGCACTGAAACAGCTACAATAAATCAAGCCTTTTCCTTCCATTTTCCAGGTTCCATCTTTCATTCTGCTCCTGCTTTGTACCATTTTGCTGATCCACGTTTACTTGGAGGGCACAGCTGGGTTATAGATTTGACATCTGTGTGGACAAGTAAGTGCTGCTATTTATTTTATTTCATAGAATCATTAAGGTTGGAAAAGACCTTTAAGATCATTGAGTCCAACTACCATGACCACTAAACCATATCCTGAAGCACCACATCTACAGCTTCTTGAACACCTTCAGGGATGGTGACTCCACCACCTCCCTGGGCAGCCTGTTCCAGTGCCTGACCATTCTCTCAGTAATGAAGTTTTTCCTAATGTCCAATCTAAACCTTCCCTGTCACAACTTAAACCCTTTACTCTCATTCTGTCCCTAGTTACGTGGGAGAAGAGACTAACACCAGCCTCACTATAACCTCCTTTCAGGTAGCTGTAGAGAGCAGTAAGATCTCTCAGCCTTCTCTTCTCCAGATTAAACAACCCCAGTTCCCTCAGCTGCTCCTCACATGACACCCTCCAAACTCCTCATCAGCCTCAGTGCCCATCTCTGGACATGCTCTTTCCTAAACTGTGGTGTGCAGAATTGAACTCAGTAGTCAAGCCGTGACCTCACCAGTGCTGAGTACAGGGGCACAATCTCTGCCCTACATCTTCCAGGCACACTGGTTTTGATACAGACCAGGATGTTGTCAGCCTCCGTGGCACCTGGACACATTGCTGGCTCATGTTCAGCTGTCCACCAGCACCCCAGGGTCCTTCTTTACTAGGCTGTTTTCCAGCCGCTCTGCCCTAAGCCTGTAGCATTGCTTGGGGTTGCTGTGACCAATGTGCAGGATCCAGCACTTAGTCTTGTTAAACCTCATTCCATTTGACCTCAGCCTATGAATTTAACCTGTACAAATCTCTCTGCATTTGGCTAGCTTTGTGATTCGTGGAGTCCTCAAATCTTCCCAAATTAATTGAATACTGTATTGGAAGAAATTGTTTTCAAAGCCATTCTTTTTCAAGCTCTGCAAACTGTGGCCAAAGCTGGCAGTTAAATACACCAACAGTAGCAGCAGCAGAGACACTGGACAGAGCAGAAGACTGTAAATACAAGTCTGGAAAGGGATGAGTAAGAGCTAAATTCAAAGTTAGTTTTACATCCTTTTTATGTCTGACTTGATCTATCTAAGGCACTGAACATTGACTGTAAATGCAAAAGTTCTGATCTCTTTCAAAGTTCAGTATCAGGAACTCACTGTAAGTAGCACAACTGTACAGATGTGTCTGGGAGAGGTATTTGAAGCCATGGAGGATGTGAGATTCTGTTTTTCTCCACATGCTGTCTCCTGCTTGAAAGAAAATGATCAATTTACAGCGATAACTACACCAAGATTCTGCCCAGGAAAGTTAAATTTATGAACTGGCTACATAAAACTTCAGTTTCTCTTTAACAGGAAATGACTCCAAGATTCACAGCAAAATCCTCTGCTGATTTGGGAGCCAGAGTTTAAAATAAATAAATCCATTAACATCTGTAATTGCTTATAGGAAAGGCTGACCCATGAAAGTGTGTAACCAGCATTCCTTGGCTTCACATGTCTGCAGCCAAGCTGTTTGAGAAAACAATCTCCCGTGTGTCTTTCCTGCTTTTTGAGTCTTTTCCGTGCCTAGAGCTTTGCTGGAGAAACTGAACCACAGCTGCTCCAATTCCAAGTGAAACACTCTGATTTAGACTTGAAAGAAATAGGTTTGGGGAGCAATATAAAACTTCTGGTAAAATAGCCTGAACCAGAGTGAACCTAGAACCAGGAAGAAGAGGACAATCAAAATGTCTAAGAATAGAGATCTAATTTTAATGTTACCTGGGGGTTGATGACATTTCCAGCTGGACACTCTACCCAGTGTTGTTCCAGGTAATCCTTAGCTAGCACTGCTGTTCTTACTGTAGTTGAAAAGATGAAGAAACTCATTGAAAAATACCATTTGTTTAGTCTTTTTGCATTGTGTATTTGACAACAGTTTGTGAAGCATGGTCAGTGCCATGGTTTATTGGGTACTCAGAGGAAGAACTCAGGATCATTTAGTAGGAGAGCTCATCCTGAAGGTGGTCAGCCATGGAGGGAATAGGAGAGAAAGGATGAGCATGTTTGATAGGATTGTTCTCAGCCGTGTCCCAGAAACCCTTCTGAAATGGCAGGAACTGCCTTTATTTACTGCTGAAAATGAGGTCAGGCTCTCCTCTTTATAGCTGCGCTGTCGCATTTATACTCTAGAATAGCTACTGGATCTGAAGGACTTTTTTTCCCCTCTTCCTTTGCTGCATTCACTGATTTTGTGTTATATAAACATAAGCATGAATGTATAGGAAAAAAAAGGATAGTCTCAAATCCTGAGCTGTGGGACAAAAGCCTAGCCAGGATCAGATAGCTGTTATAAAAGCTTTCCTGTTCTTTCCCAGCCTGCCTTGTGTGTATCTTTAGTACTGTTACAGGGACAGTGTTTTGGGTCAATATGTGCTATTTCTCATCTTACAAATTCCTTCTTCAGCCCTGTCCCACACTCTGTTTGCATTCTGTGTAACCACCTTGTTTTAATTCTTCATTTAAGGGCTTTAATAAGTGTCTTTCTGAAGCTCTGGATCACATCACGACGATCTACTTGTGCTCTGCGCTAACACAAGTGCTTAACTCAGAGTGTGCACACCTCTGAAGAACAACTGGTCAGAGCCAAGATCCTTGGAGAGAGAATGTGCTCTACTAAATGGCTGTGAATTAAGTGTGGAAGCATGAACTGTCAGACCAGTACAGAAGTGCCCAGTCTGACCTTGTTGAAGTCTGGAGAATGGAGACCTCTGAGGTGGTGGAAGGGAATTAGCAAAAATGAAGGTGATGCAAGCCTGAGCTGATTCTGGTATTTCCCCTTGGCCTCCAGTCATCACAGTGTTGTTGAGCCACAGTATTACTGGAACCTGCAGGCCAATGGATGACCACGACAATGATTTTAAGGAGTTGTGGGCAAATATTTTGGGTAGAGCAAAGAAAAAACCTGGGGATGCTGAGGCGGCAAAGAAGGCTCAGAACAGGTCAAGAAGCACTTCAGCAAGAAGCAAATTAAAAAGAGGCAAAGCTGCTGCCAAGAACCAAAACTATCATCACTTAGCAGCACTGAAAGAAACAGACTTTCCTCAGGATTTGAGTCAAAAGGAGCAAACATTGGTGCACAAAGAAGGTGGCAATGCTGTGGCCTACAGTAGTGATGAGGCTGCACAAGGGAATGGAAGGAGAAGCCCTTTCCCTGCCAGCCAGCTGAGTTCAGGGGCCAGTGAGTGCAGCCAGAGGACTCTGACAGGTGAGTCAAACAGAAAACAGGCTAGGACTGAAAAATCTCTCTGGTTCAGTGGGGCTCTCCACCTGGAGATGACATAGAGCAGCACTGATCAAAGCAGGCTTGCATCTTCCCTGCTTAGGCTTATCTAGAAGTTTAGTCTAGGAACATCTCTGTGCTAGAGTAGGCAGAAGATGTCCTTCAGGAAGGTGAAGCCTTGGTACAGAGTGTTGTGTTGGGTTACACCATAAGAACTGAGGAATATACCCCCAAATAATTTAGAACCAAGCTTAGAATGCATAGAATTCCAGCCAGCGCATCATTGTTTGGTGAAGTAGATTTCCACTAGATTTTGCCAAGGCAAAAAATATAACTGAGTTAAGAGAAGTGTTGGATTAATTCATAAAGGATTAGCCTTTCAGTGGTTATTAAACATGATGGCCAGAATGTGCCCACCAGTACAGGAAGGCCTTAAACTGATGAATAAGGGCAGCTAGGGAAAGGATTATTTAGTACTTGTCCTGATCACCTTTTCTTAAGCATGAGGTGCTGACAACACTCAGAGACAAGACACTGGACCAGTGAGATCTTTGGTCCCATCTTGCTGCCCGTAGCTGTAGGATACCTCAGCTGGCATGCTGAAATGTTATTCTGGCATTGCTTCTGCCTCCTGCTTATTACTACCAGCCTTTGAGAGCTCCAGGTGCTTTCAGCTCAGAGCCTGAAGGTTTGAGCCACAGGTGGGGTCTGGAGATCAGAGCAAAGAGCAGCAAGAACCACAGGACGTTCTGTGGTGGGGCTCTGCACAGCTGCAGGGCTGCCTTACTACTTGTTCTAGCTAGTGACCTTCACCAAGGCACTCCTTAATATTCCATGCTCTGCAACAGACAGAAAAATCCCTGAACTCCACTGTGGCAGAGAAGCATGAAGTCAGGTATAGTTTAAAAAAATCATTCACTTCTTCCCCTCAAAAATGGCTCTGAGCCTGGCTTTGGCTGCTGTCAGGAAAGGCTTCCCCACAGCTCCCTGGGTAGCTCAGCTGCGTGTTTAAAACTGACTGGTAAAGCACTGCTGTTTTCTCTCCCTCTAGTAAATACTTTGAGTGGCTCTACCCAGACGACCTTGTCCTTCCATCCTGCTACACAACCAGGGACCTGCTCTTCACCCACCTCAAAGACACCACCACTTGCTGGGTCGAAACTGCGGGTAGCAGAGCTGGTGGTGGAGAGAATGCAACAGTTCAAGAGAGTGGCACCTGAGCAGCTAAAACACAACACAGAAGAGAGTTTGCCAAAGCCTGTAGCCAGCAGGGATTTCCCTGACGAAAGCCAGGAGCAGAACACAGCAGAGAGGGGTATGTGTCTCCTGTTAGCTATGGTATGTGCAGAAAGAGTGCTGTGGGCTGGTGGGAATGGTTGCATGGGAAGCAGTCTGGATTGCTGGGCTTTGTTCCCAGCTAGCCTCGTGGCTCAGTGTACAGCACAGAATAAATCACTCCAGCTCACTGAGACAAACTTGCTGTCTCTGTTGCTAACCATCCCAAGTCTTCTCTCAGGCTGAATTAAACTCATGTTTAAACCTTCTAGAGAGGTAACTGTCTTTTTTGGAAACAGAATGATATTCCAACAGGATCAGTGAACTTTGTTGCCCTCCACTTGGTATAGTGTTAGGTAGCTGTGAGCTGAATTTGACTTCCAGTTAGCCCTCCTTTTCTGTAGATCTCCAAGAACTCTATAAGGTAAGATCATAGAATCCACATAGAATGATGTGGGTTGGAAATTCCACCCCTCTGCCATGGGCAGGGACACCTCCCACTAGACTATCTCAGGGGCCCATCCAACCTTTCTTTGAACACCTCCAGGGAAGAGGCATCCACAACTTCCTTGGGCAACCTGTTCCAATGTCTCCTTGCCCTCAGTGTAAAGAATTTATTCCTAATCTCCTGTGTAAATTTGCCCTCTGTAAGGTTCAGTCCATTTCCTCTCATCACTACAAGCCCTTGTAAAAAGTCCTTCCCCATCTTTCTCATAGGCCCCCTCAGGTGCTGGAGATGTTCCATGGAGGTAAATTCACAGCAATTTTACTCCGGTTTAGTTCTTTGTGAGTCAAGGCCCCTCTGATTCTGTATGGGCATAAAAACCTGCCGTGTTTTTAATATAGAAGGTGTCACAGTCTGTGCTCTCCCCAGAAACTTCAGCCAAAACTTACCCACCATGTGTCTCTGACGTGTGAACAAACTGCCCCCTCCTGCTCTTTGGTCACTGCAGTCCCGTGGCACTGTTTGTGGGAGATCAGATGTGAAGATGCAAGAGGAAGATTACAATAAATTGTGATGTGCCTAGTTTAATAAACTAATAATGACAAGTACAGCAGCTACATGCCTTGCACACAGGATTCTTAGTTTGCAGTCTTAGATCATCTCTCCCTTCTTGGCCAGATACCCACCACCTTCCATCCATGGAGCATGACAGTGCTCTGGCATTGGCTCTTGAGCAGCAAAGCAAAGAGGAAGCCCTGGTAAGCCTGGAGGATGAAGGCTTATTTTTCTGTCAGATTTGCCAGAAGGATCTCTCGGCCATGAACACAACGCGACGAGAGCAGCATGTTAACAGGTAAAAGAGCAGCTCGTGTCTTTTCCACACCCTTTCCTCTTCACCTCAGAGACTGCTCACTCAGTTTAGCCACCGAAGAACTTGGTAGCAGGGGAATCTGATCTTGATGGCTGGAATTAACAGGTTCTTTTGATCTCGAAGGAAAGGCTGATTGTCTCGCCCTGCAGGGCTTCTGCTTGTGTGAGGTAAGGCCGTTGCTGCTTTAATCAGCGGTGTGGCCTGGGAGCCGTGAGTGTAAAAGGGCTGTCAGAATGAATGAGGACTCACCGCTGCAGGTTTTGATAGCCTCTGATTTCATCCAGCAAAGCCACGTTTGCTCTACTTTGCTAAAAATTGGTCAGCTAAAGACATGTAGTGTGTCACTGTGCATCCATGCTGTTTGCTGAGGGAAGGGTGATGCTATTCAGAAAGATGAGTGACCTGAAATTAGTGCCCTTAATTTATCAGTTTCCTTAGTGGTAAATATCAAGTAATAGTATATACAGATAGCTTTGTAAAGTAAAAGTCTGTGCTCCTCTGTTGAGAAAGTACCAGAGGCAGCACATCTGAATGATTATAATTTCCTAATTTGAGCACTTTCAGAAGACAAGAATGATTTGATTTGTCTCTCCTGAGTGACTCAAGTTCATTAGGGTGTCTGCACCTGCACCTTTAGAGGTGTTCTTGCTGTTTCTCTCTTTACTGCTGCTTTACTGCTTTACTGCTGCTTTACTCTTTACTGCTGCTTGAAAGGACAGAGGTTGTGAAACAGTGCCAGTGTCTCAGAAGTGCTTTTTGGAAGCTGAGCCTGCTTTCTGAGCTATTAAGCATGTATCATGTGATGAGATCACCAGGTTATGTTAACAGTGGATTTTTGATAGCAGTCTGCATCACAAGAGGTAAAGCTGATAGATAGCTAGATAGATGACCTGGCAGACTGCATCAGTTTGCATCACCAGGCCTAGCACATCAGCTGCATGATCTCTTAACAGAGCTCTGTGTGTATCATTACTGAATCAGGGAGTGTTTTTTATTAAAGGTACTGCAGATCCAGGATTTCACACCTTGAAGCTCTTTGAAGAGAACAGGAAAAGAATAATTGCCATTTTTTTACATAGTTTTGGCCTACCAGAAACTGTTAGTTCATCATCCTGCACTCTTCAGTGCAGTGTTGATTTCAACTGCTCCTTTTTCCGTGACACAAAGCACTGGCTTTGTCAAGTGAGATAGCTGGCTTGAAAACACTCTTGTTCTCAACAGTCCATACGGTCATGCCTACAATAGTAGTAGGAAAGACAAGTAGCCATGTTTCAGACGAGGAAGGCTTCCCATTTTTGTAGTAGGGTGATTCTTTTTGTAACAGTGGTTTATAAGTTATCTGGAATGTTAGAATGAATGCAGAAAGATGGGCACACAATGAGGTTAAAGAAGGTAATTAGCTGCACTTGCTTTGGAGCAACATGTTTTCTGTGTGCCCCTGAAGCCACAGCCTTCATGTGGCTGTTACATGTCGTAGTCATCGCGGTGGCGGACGCATCAGTCTTACTTCTTTAGGGGATGTTTGTGGCTCGTGTTAGAGATGTTTGTGCATCTTTTTCTGTAACATAGTTTCAGTCTTGGCATGGGCAGTGCTAAAGCCTTCAGAGGTAAGCTTTGTCATCGTCTCACAGGTGTCTGGACCAGTTGGAAGAAGCACAGGTGTCATCCTCCAGCAAACCAGTGGTGCCCGAATGTCCCATCTGTGGCAAGCAGTTCCAAACCTCCCAGAGCCGAGTCAGTCACTTGAAACGCTGTGCTGTCGAGATGGAGGTTCCTCCTAAGCTACTGCTTCAGGCAGTGCAGTTGCAGGCGTCCGCGCTTGGTGATGCACCTCTTCAGTGTCCCAGGTAAGCTGGCAAAAAGAAAAGGTAGTGGTTACTTTCTTTGGCCTGTGCTCCTGGAGATGAACAGTAGAAACAAGGCATACTTGCAGGCTGGGTGGGCCCCAAGTCAAAGAAGGGCAAGTAGAGTCATGATCCAGCAGTACCACATGAGGAGAATGTGGTAGGTGGTTGGAGAAACCATCCTGCTTTCCTTCAGAAGTGGTCAGCAGGCAAGAGCAGAATGGGGAGTAAATAAGCTTAAGCTGGTTGTCAGAGCTAGTTGTGCTCTGTGAGGCAGTTCCACAGTGGAGCTGATGGGTGTCTGAGCTTATAGAGCAAACCACACAACACCAGTGTGCAGTCTGTCCAGAAAATCTGCCCTGCCAGGGCCTCAGCTACTCAGCCTGTGGCTCTGCTTTGCACCCCAGGCCAAAGAGGAAACAGATGAGAAGGTCTGAGATGTGCTTGGTACAGAGCTGCATTTGCTGTTGTGGATTTGAGCAGAATCTTCAGAGAGCAGCAAGTGGTGCCTGGGTGAATTTGTAGAAGGGCCCTTAAGTCCCTTTGTGCTGGGGAAGAGCTGTTGCCTGTTTCCTCTGGAAGCAGAAAAGTGGGAAAGCATTTTCTGATGATCTTTTGCTCTGTTTCAACTTGGCTTTCCCCTTTGGTACAAAGAAGCATTCGAGTTAGAAATAGCAGATGCTTACATCAGCTCTGTGCCCTTATGCTTACATTTTAAAAGTAAGACTTTCTCTAAATGTCTCTAAATGCCCTGGATGATAAGAAATCCATTGCTCTCTGCTAGGGAAGAAGGCACTGAATGGTTTTCCCATGTCATTGATATTAGAATCATAGAGTCATGATTGGAAAAGACCTTTAAAAGCCATCTACTCTAACCCACTGCAGTCAGCAGGGGCATCTGCAGCTAGAGCAGGTTGCTTGGAGCCCCAGACAGTCTGATCTGCAATGGTTCCAGGGAGGGGGCATCTACCACCTCTCTGGGCAAACTGGGCCAGGGTCTCACCACCCTCAGTGTAAAACAATTCTTCCTTCCGTCTAATCTAAATCTCCCTCTGTTAGTTTAAACCATCACCCCTTGTCCTGTAACATCAGGCCCTGGTAAGATGATTGTCCCTATCTTTCTTACAGCCCTCTTTAAGGACCGACTGTCTGTTCTGGACTGCTCATTGTTTCTTGTCTCTGGTCTCTGATCCAGTCACATTAACTTGGGCTTCCTGCTGCATTCTTGTATTTCAGCAACCAACCAATCAGGCCAAAGCGAAAGGCTTCCTCCAAAGAGGTCTCAAAGACAATGCAGAAGAGGGCCAAAATGGAAACTAAAGATGAAGATTTGCTGGTTGCTATGGCAATGTCACGCTCTCTGGTGGAGCAAGAAAAGCAGGAACAAGCACAATCAGTTACAAATGTGAAACCAGTGGCTGCTTTCCCAATCAAATGGAAGCCAGGATCAGGTATGTGATAAAGGAGTTGGTGTCAAAGGCTGTGAGGAGTAATGTAGCACAGCCTGCTCTTCACTGAGCTTTCTTCTTGGGTATAGTAGGGATGACAGCCCTGTTTATGGTTTATTTAAGCTGTCAGAACTTCAGCAATCTGCAGTGTGCACACAGTCAAGAAATGCTCAGGATGTCCATGGAGTTTCAGTGAAATCCTTGAATCTCATGGGTTTTTTTTTACCTTGATGGACTGTTTTGAATCAGTGAAATATTCTTCAGATAAGCTATTCATTTCTGTAAACTGGGGGAGTGAAAATAAATATCATCAAGAGACAATTGTTATTTCTTCTTCAGTAGATATTTTCCTATTCATCCTGCTGCAGCCTGGATTAATGCAGCTTTTCCAGACATATCTCTTATCTCTGCTTGCTTTCTGTAGTGTATACTACATGCTGCTGAACATGAATTTTGTTATTTCAGTGTGCAGAAAGATTTAGAAAAGAAGACAGCTGCCAGGGCAGAGTACTGAATGCTGTAGAGGGGACACTTCACTCTTCATGACCATGCTCAGGTCTCCTCCTGCCAATAAGTACTCCCAGTTGTATTTGGCATTGGGAATTAGTAAGGCAAAGGTAGTAAGACCAGGATTTCCAAATGAAAGCTGCTCAGTGTTTGTGTGAGCTGAGGTTTGATGTCATCAGTGACCAGTAAACAAGAAGTCCTTCATGGAT
Organism: Ramphastos sulfuratus; assembly: GCA_013399055.1. Lineage (NCBI taxonomy): Eukaryota > Metazoa > Chordata > Aves > Piciformes > Ramphastidae > Ramphastos > Ramphastos sulfuratus. The sequence continues at coordinate 5,120 of WBNM01017126.1, read as the reverse complement.
TTTCTCTCCCTTTTTTGTGAGGCACTACCATACAGACACCATTCCATGGCTCTGGAAGGTGGACTGGATGGGTATCAGTTGCTTCCATAATGGTCAGATTTTGCAGAGAAGGGAGCAAAGCAGTGTGAGCAGGAATCATTCAGTCTGTTCTGGAGTTCATCGCTCCCGTAAGGGTGATGTGAGGCTTTGGACCACCTGTGGACATCTTAAGAGCTGTGTTCAGCTTCCAGCTGCTTTTTGGTTGAAACTGACTACAGCACCTCAAGGAGCTGGCCTGTTGAGCCACTCTACCCTGTGTATTGAGCTGTTTATTTATTTGAGCTTCTCTTCCTTCCCTTTTTAAAGAGAAAAAACGGCGTAAAAGAGGCCCAACAGCACCTCCTCCGTTGCTGCTCCAGGACCCGGAGAAGGCTCGCAAGAGGATCCAAGAGCGTGTAGCCATGCTGCTTGCAGAGGAGGTAGAATTCCCTCCCACGCCTCAGCTTCCCACTAGTAGGATTTTGGAGAATGAATCTGGGAAAGCAACCTGGCTGCTGCCATCGTCCAAAACCAAGGAGTGCTTTTTATGGAATATCAGTGCTCTGACAGGACCTCACAGCCCTGAGTCATTCTATGCTGCTGCATTAAGCCCTCCAATTGAGCCTTGGAAACCTGTGCAGGTGGGATGCTCTTCTGTCCTTGCTCTGATATTTGGGTGCTCTGTTCACTTGCTCTGTAACCCTTCTGTTTCCTCACTTGGTACCTAAATGGATGATCTCCTGCCTCTGCATGCTCACTGCCCATGCCCTTTTGTCTTACAGAGTCAGATTTTATGATCACAAACTTTAATTTTCCTCTTTTATAGAGGAGACCAAGGTTGTTCTTGAGCTTTCAGAAAGCAGATCTAATGGGAACTGAGAGTGCTGATTGAAGGGAGCCCATCCTGCTCATTTTGCCACTGGTTTGAGTGTGTTTACAGCAGCTTGATTCTTGCTTTCCTTCCTGGCACTTCCCTCTGATGGATTCTGGTATGAGCTTTGCCCATGAACTGCACTCTGGAAGGATCTGGGTGAAAAGTTTAACTGAAGACTGATTATTTGTTTTGCACAGAGAAGGTGGAAAGCATCTGCTCTTCAGGCTTTCCCTCTGCATCCTGCTGCCTCTTGCTGCAAATGAGCTTTGAAGCACTTGCAGTTCCACAATTTCATTCCATTTTTCACCTAGATCTCCTGCCTCTTCCAGTGCTCTGTATTTTTATAAGTGCCTGCAGAAACAGACAAAGCTCTTTCAGTCTCTCATCGCATCACTCACTCTCTGAGAAAGATCTCTCATCTCTTCCCTCCCTCATTCCTTCCTTGAAGTATTATTTGGTGCCTCTGTTCCAAAAACATTGTGCATATGTAGGTGCTTTATTTAATCCTTCTTCCCTAGTCGAAGCCCATTTTTTTCACTGGTTCATTGCAGGCTTGGACTGCAATGGGGTGACTCCATTCTGTGAGTATTTTGTTCAAGCCAAAAACTACCAGAGAAGTTTTAAAACAGAAACTAGGAAGGCCTTTAAAATCATGGCAAGTGCTTATTTTCCTTCTTGATTCTTTCCAGTCACAGAAATGGCTGCACCATTTTTACTTTGAAATAAAAAAAACAAAACTATTTTTTTGGGAAACAGAGACCAAACCTGGCAAATATCACTCCAAGGTGGAAGTCTGATTTAGTTACATGTAACTGCAAAAGCATTTCAGAGCTCAAAACAGAAGCACCTGGAGCACTTCAGCTGTGACTGTTGCCAGGGGCTCCAGCTATAATGAAACATTTGGGAGCATTTCCACCATCTTTTCTCCCTGCTTGGAAGCTGCCTGCATAGACATGCTCGTGGAGAAATCACCTTTTCTACTTTTTCTGTTGTAATTTCCTTTCCTTTGTTCAGAGCTGTCCTGTCTCTGAGTCTTTCATAAAACTGCAGACAGCCTTTGCCTCAGAAGCCCCTGTACCTGAGGAACACTCTGTAGTCCATCACTAGATGGTTCAGAAGTGTGAAACAGAGACTGTACTTTGAGCTCTCCAAATACATAAGATAAGGCCTAATTTATCAGTGTCCTTTTTCCTTCCTCTTTTGATCAGAATCATAAACCAGAGAACCTTCTGCCATCAGCGGGATCTGATCAGCCAGAAGTACCCCAGCAAATGCAACCTGACCTCAGTTCTCAAGAGCCCACTTACAGAGAGGCTGAAGGCCAAACTTCTGATGAATCCAAGTCAGGCCCTGAAGGAAATGGGCAGTTTTTATCTCACAGCCAGAGTGATGCTCAGACCCTGCAGGACCTGATTGAGTTGGCCAGAGAAGGACTTACCCTTACTCAGCAGAAGCTTGATGCTGCCCACATTCAGGCAGCAGAGCAGCCTGGTGAGTTCTGGCAGCTTTGTGAGCCCTGACCCTTGTCTCTTCAGCTATACAGAGCCAGGCTTGGGCTGTGCTAAGTTTGGAGAGCCATGACAGCACCCACAGGATGCTGCTGTTGAGCCAAAAAGTGATATTGTGAGGGGACATAGTTCTGCAGTAAGCTTTAGGTACAATCAAGCTGATGTTTCTGAAGTGATTCATAAATCCCAGCACTTAAGAGAAATCCTGGACAGCAGATAGTAAATTTTATTTTTACATTCCCTTAAGATATCAAAGTATTTTCTGCCAGGAGGGAGCCCTGGCATGTTCAGCAGCTGGGAGAAAATCTTCATCCCTGCCCTTTGGACAGTCTTTCTGTTATGTGCACTGTCTTTTCAGGTCTTGAGACAACTGGATGAGAGACATGTGCAAGAGGGGTGATTTTATGTTGCTACGTGGATTTCATGATCCTGAAGTTTGTCTGAAAGAGAGTTGAAAAAATACAGCGCCTAGAATTCCTCTGTGGACAGCTCTCTCATGTCCCCAGTCATAGCTGCACATGGTGCACATTTCAAGGTCAATGACATCCCTTGAAATGGCCTGACTGTTCCCAGAGTCTGTTGGGTGTCTCCTGTCCACCTGTGAAAGAGAACATGGTTGCTAAGTTCACCTGGCTGCATTTTCACTTGGGCGTAAAAGTCCTCACTTCCCTTCCTGAACTGCAGCAAATGATTCCTGATCCTATAAATCCTTTCCAGAGATTTCATTTGCTGAGTGAGGGAAATCATTTCTGCACTCAAGTGTGTATTGTGTGTGTAATGTAAATGAGTCCAGGAGGAGCAGGAACACTGCAAACACAAGATGTTAATTCTTTCTTTGGCTCTGATCCTGTTCTCTGCACTCTGTAGACTACCACAGGGCTCTGGCTGTGTGGAACTGGTTTCAGTGGTTGCCTCTGAGTCCTAGGGCCCATCATTTTGTCTAGGTTGAGATATACTCTACCTCCCTGCTAGGATGAGACCATGGCATGTCCGTTCCCACTGGAGGAGAACTGCAGCCTGAAAGCAGAGAAGCAAGTGGCATTCTGCAGTTCCTCCATCTGGATGATAATGGCACAGACAGATCTGCAGTAGATCAGTGCTGCTCGTGGCTGGATGGTGCTAGGGTACCCACAGCCTGGCACAACCTAGAGCAAACCCTCTGAAACAGACACAAGGGAGAGGCTGAGCCTTCAGCTCAGTCAGACCAGTTACAGCAGCTGTTGTATGTAATTTGTGATGTACATTTTCTTCTTTGAGGAAAAGAACTGACTTCCAGTGACATTCCATGTAGTGGCTTTCTGCCCCCATCCAAAAAGAAGAACCTCCTGTCAAGCAGCTGTAAAAAAGTAAGGATAACCCTTTTCTTCCACTTTCTTGGTATTTGTCACTATTAAAAAAGAAGCAATTCGTGCAATTCCTAGAAATAGGGAATATTTCCTGTTTCTTCCCATAGAAACAAAGAGGTGCTTAAGGTTCAGGATCACTCAGGAATTATCATGGGCACAGGCGAGATCAACACATGTAGTGGTATTTCCCTGATGCCCACAAACAGGCCTTGGATTGTTCAGCACTTGTCCTGCCTGATGAGAAAGGTGATTGAAAATGGCAGGTAACAGGAGGCCAATCTGCATAGTTTATGTCAAGAGAAGCAGGTTAGAGTTGTGTTGCAGTATTAACAGTATTCATAGGATCACAGACTGGTTTGGGTTGGAAGAGACCTTTAAAGCTCATCCAGTCCAACCCCCCCTGCAGTCCGCAGGGACATCTGCAACTAGAGCAGGTTGCTTAGAGCCCTAACCAAACTGACCTGCAATGGCCCCAGGCTTGGAGCATCTACCACCTCTCTGAGCAGCCTGGGCCAGTGTCTCACCACCTTCTCTGTAAAAAATTTCGTCCTTGTATCCAGTCTAAATTTCCCTCTTTTAGTTTCAAACCATTACCCCTTGTCCTTTCACAAGAGGCACTAATAAAAACTCTGTCCTCATCTTTCTAATCAGCCCCTTTAAGCACTGAAAGACCACAGTAGGGTCTTTCTGTTCTCTAGGCTGAACAACTCCAACTCTCTCAGCCTGTCCTCACAGCAGAGGTGCTCCAGCCTTCAGTTCATTTTCAAGGCCTCCTCTGGCCCCACTCCAACAGGTCCATGTCTCTCTTGTGCTGAGGACTCCAGAGCTGGCTCCAGCACTGCAAGTGGGTTCTCAGCAGAGTGGAGCAGAGGGGCAGAATGCCCTGGCTTGACCTGGCAGGAACTAGGGATGCAGTTGCACCATTCTGTTTTAACACCCAGGCTATCCAAGAGAAAACTGGCTGCAGCCCAGGAGAGAAAGAGCTGCCTGGTGCTTCCTGCAGGCTTACACCCCTAGCTACTTGGGGTGGTTCAGAATGGAGATGTTCCTCCTCTGTCACCTTCCTCTCCATGCTGGACAGTGGAAGAGAGACTCCTTGGAAGGACTGTTAGACTCACCCTGAATTCTCTCATGTGGTATAAAAGGCTGGCAGATGATGTGGCATGCTGTGGGGTCCATGGAAGATGAGTATTTTTGTGCTGCTAACGTGAGCTTTTCAAAAGTTTAGTCTAGAAAATCCTCAACAGCGGGAACACATCAGAGAATCTAGCTTGAAAGTCAGTGTGCTCTCAGTGGAGCCTAGGTGAAGAACACAAGCTAGCAGATGACTTTTTTTATCAGGCCAGCAGTGTTCTGTAGAACCATAGAATGGTT